>JAYJMG010121658.1:0-14665 GCA_036873935.1 Stomotoca atra
CAACAAAACAATAACAATAACAAATATAATGAAGACCAACAACAAAACAATAACAATAACAAATATAATGAAGACCAACAACAAAACAATAACAACCATAACAACAACAACAAGAACAACAGCAACAGGGTACGTGCTCTTTTTACCTTCCATAGGCACTTTCAAGATAACAGTGAGAAACAGTACATGAAGCATATTTAAAGCATATTTACCCACTTTTTTCAACTAGTTTTCCTTTCTAGAAAAGAACTTATTGAAGTGGAAGACTCGGCTTTGCAGAATTCAATTGACTATCAAAGATATCTTTTAACCGTTGATGAGTAAGTCACACTGTTAACTTTTTTTTAACGACCCTCTAAGTATTTTACATTTCCCATCGTGAAGTTACAGCAAAAAAATGTTATCCAGGGGAAATAGATGTATTTGACTTTATTTCCAAGACTATATTACGCCTCTTTTCACCTTTCGCCTTCTGACGGCTATGTGACCATATTTGAAGATCTTAAGGGAAGAAGTTCTTCCAGCGAAATAAAAAAGTGAAACTTATTTGGCACTTATGTTCCCTGATTTCCTATTCGTCTATGTAGGGAATTTTTAGAATCTTTCTAATTCGCGAAATTCTCGCAAAATACAGAGACTTCTGCAATTAGCGGAAATGTCATCTTGGGAATCACAATTCTATTTGTTCACAAGAAAAAAGAAATTTTCTTTGATTAATTTAACTTCTCGTAGGAATCGACTTCTCATATTTGGGTAACCTGCAATTCGTTACATACCCTATAATCGCTCATATAGCTGCGTTATTTTGTGTTAGTTTAGAAAAATGATTTTTCTTGACTTATTTAGCCTGTTAGACTATCCAATACGCGCCCCGTTTCGCCGCGCAATTTGTTTTCCCGGGCGATGTTGAGTCTGTGACTTATTGGTTCTTTTTTTGTTTTAGATGGGAACAGGAAGTTAGGAAAAGACGTGTAAAAGAGGTTGGGAATGGAAAACGAAAGCAGACGAGCATGCTGGACACCATACACGCTCATAAGGTGCCACGCAACGAAACATTTCGCATCTCCAAAGATACTAAACACGATTCGCTGGACGTCAGAACAGAAGAGCCAGCAGCGGTATCAGCAGCGCGTGATCAATTACTAAACGTCACTCAAAGGACGGGTGAAATAGAAACCGAAAAAACTCGTTTACTCGAAAAACTCGACGAATGCAAAAAAGAAAATGAATTTCTAGAAGAATCCTTAACAAAGAAAATAACAAACGAAGAAAAACGCGAATTATTATTATCGCTATGTAAAATACACGAGTGCCAAATCAAAAATATGGAATTAGAATCGATTTCTTTAATGAAGGAGTATTCTCTACAGGAAAAAGACTTGTTTTTGCAGCGAGCAAAAATGCGTAACACTCTTGTGGATGAAATCATTAACCTACAAAGGAAAATCATTACAGGTAAGACAAAAGATTTCAAAACAAAAAAAAGAGATTTTCACATGAGAAAATTTTATTTGAACTTCCACTGAACTTTTGGTATCATAGTTGATATTGACATTGCTTGTTCAGTAACATCTTCTTCAGCCAATGCAATACATTATCAGCCCTTTTACGCCGCCCCAAAGTTAACGCCGGACCTTCTTACACCGGTTTATATTCCGCCATTTTTCGAAATTTTGACGGTCAAACTCTCATAGACAAAACTTACACACCGGTTTTTTTATGGCGGTTAGCAAAAATGAACACCATTAAGGGCCAACGTAATAAAGACCGATAAGGTAGCTTTCACGAGATTATTTAGGGGAAATCTACCTTTATGTGGAAAAGATGGCAAGGATACTTTTAAAATGTGCTGGTTTTACCTTGAAATTCGTCGATTTCATATTCATATTTTTCGGAAATTTTTAACTTCTCTGGAATATTAAAATATATGTAAGAGACAAACACAATAGCACGAAGCTTCGTTTTTTGTTTTATTAATGTGGATATAAAAAAGAATAAAAAATGCTACTTTTCTTGAAAATATTGGATCGTGTCTATTTTTTTTATCAGCTTCCAAACTGATTCTTTCCAGAAATCCAGGCTGATGATCTCGTCGATATTGTTTGCAAAAAAATAGTTCTATCTTTGCGAGGGTGTGTTATTTACTGAATTGCGGCTAAAAAGAGATAAATTCTTGTCAGTGACATGTGAAATGATAACAAACGTGACTATCATGAATCGGAATTCACCTTTTTTGTGGCCACACAAGATCGCATCAGCATTGGAAGGTTTTTTTGAATTTCTTGTTAGTCAGTTGGATCAGAATTCCGGGAATTCTATTTTGAAAACTTCTTTTGACAGATCAGTAAAGCAGCCAATTGAAGTATTCAATTAGTGTGATCACATTATGCAATGACAATCAATTATGAAAAAATAGCACAAAATAAATTTTTAAACCAATCGTCATAATTAGTTAATTAATTAATTAACAAGGCAAGATAAAATTACATTTTTTTTCGTATAAAAGTAGCAAAGTATTGATTTGAAAACAGTGTATTTTTCGAAGTGCACTGTTGCTTTCCGAGGTAATTTTTTTCTTTCTTTCTTATTATTATTTTAGTTATTTACTATTAGAATACTTAAACTTTTTTGAAATGATCCAATTATACCTTCCTTGTCTTCCTTCATTTCAGCCATCATTTCCCATCAAGTACATCGTGGTCAAACGGCGTTGCTGTCAGTGACGCTGTTACAACGTTGTCGCAACATCGTTTGACCATGATGCGCCTGCTGGATTCTGTTTTCATGCAGCAAAAATAAAGTAAAATTGGCTTCGAACCATTTATTTATGGGGTTTACCAACCTCATTTCCCACTCCCGGGTCAGTTTGTATATGAATTTCCCATCATCAAAAATAGCCAAAAGACCCAGTGAACGAGCTTGTGGGTCCATTAATGAGTTCTTTGGATTCTATTTTCCTTTTAGAAAACAAAGTCGCTTACCCATCGCATCTGGACACCATTTACGCCATGTACAAGGAAAACGTAACACTGGACACGATTTCATTCTCTAATCTCACTATCGTAAGTGCTTGATATATCGTGAAGCAAAGAAAAGAAAGTTGGCTTCAAAAAAAAGACCCGAATTAGCTAGGATACCTGTCTCTCTTTATTATTCTCTTTATTTTTTTAGAGGATTTGTAAACAACTTTTTTTCTCAAAATACGCAGTGTTTTTTTCTCTAATAAGCGCCCTGGGCGCCTAATAAAGGAGAGCGCTTATTAAATTATTTCCGAATTTAGGTGGGCGCTTATAGGAGGGGGCGCTTAATAAAGACTGGGCGCTTATTACAGGACATACGGTAACTATAAATTGTGAGGAAGCATGAAATAAAGGCTAAGAAGAAAAACAACTTTCTGTTCTGATCAACAACTTTCTGTTCTGATTATCAGGTATTCGTGAACCTCACATCGTTATTTCTTTAGAATGTCAAGAAGCTGGAGAACAGAGCACCACCACTGCCCTCCATCACAGAGAGTAAACAAAGCACAGAAGATTTCATTACATTAAGCAAGAAAGACCCGAAACGAAAAAGCAAAAACTTGAGTCGATCGGAACAGCCAATCGAACTGGAAAGTAGGTAGGTATTCATCGGAACGAATTCGTAAAATGTAATTGCGACGGCAACGGGCAGCGGTAGCACATGTTCTCCCGATACAATCGATAAAATATTCTCTTTTCTTTAGAAATAATTCGAGCTTCCGTTTCACAAAAAATCCTTTTCCATCCACTCCTGATACCGAAAGTGATAATGCTGAACAAATAGAAGAATATAAGTCAAGAAAAAGGCGCGGCACCTTTACCGTTATCACTGCACCAATCGACAAACATCGCAAGCAAAACTTCGACAAAATAAAAACACAAGAAGATTCGCATGCTATTACGAAACTTAATATTTTGCGGCACCTGCGATCGTTACACCAAGATCAGGACACTCAGAGTGTATCATCGATTAAAACTGTCGGCGTAAAAATCGCAAAAACGAGTAAGGAATCAGGAGAACGAAAGCGTTCGGTTTCGGCCGAACTTTTGAGACAAAGAGAAAAGAAGAACGACCAGTTAAAACCATCAGAAAGTCATGACGTCACTTACAAGAGGACGAGGCCACTCGCGACACGCACCAGCAGAGATAAACCTACCTGGAATAATAACTTTCATGGAAAAGGTACGCACTTAGTGGGAGATTTATCTGCAAAAGTTCTTGAAACAGAATCTCGTTGAAGTCATTACATTAGTCGACACTAATGAGTGACATAACCCATACGTAATGTAATGAATAAAATTGCATTTTGTAATTGTAGTTGAAAATGGTAAAGTAAAATGTGTGTCGTTAAAATCGGCTTATTCATTCGTTTTCATTTGCTCAAATTTTGTTTATTTGCTCAGGTATGTAATTGACGGCTTGTTTTCTTCAAATGACTTGTATTATATTTTCCCATGTTTTTTATTTAGTTAAAATCAATTCAAAGATGGATTCACATGCTGGACCAATCACCCACAGTTATTCAAACAAACAACCTAAGCCACAGAGTATAATGGAAAAAATAAACGAGTCAAATGTCAAATCGTATGAGGCTAAAATGACGAGGACTAGGCTTCACAAATTGTCACCAAAAATTGACAATTTTGCGCTCATGACGAAATATAAACAAAGAAGTGACGTGCTCACAATAAATGGCATGTCATTATCTCCAAAGCCAGCACAACCTGGTTTTGGGAGGCTGTGACTGAAGTTGTTGAATTGATATATTTATTTGACACACAACCTTTTGTAAATATGAATAGAATAACATATTTTAAACAATTTTTGGATTTTTGCAAAGCAAGAAAGCCTTTGATTTCGCCTCCGTTTGTCGTCGTCGTTCACCAATGGTAGTTCATGCAGTTTTGTATTTTGCAGAACGAAAAAAAAAAATGAATCTAAGATTAGCAAAAAATTCCAGCTTAAGAACGGTGGAAATAGTAGGCCTTTAACGGTGGAACGAAGTAATATGTAACTGCGTGATATTCGAGAAGTGAACCAAAGTTTTTGACCACACCTACTGTGACGTCATCAATTGGTTAAATTTGGTACTGAATATGTCAATGTACCTTCGGAATTAAACAAATTTATGCATCGAAACTAGGCTGATGATGCCACCACAATATTTGTTTTGTCTAAAGGGTCACATTTTAGGGCAACACCCTTGATACAATTTGGGTAAATCAGGTACTGACATATATCATTGAATAATTCTTAATCGAAATATTGTTAGGCCACAAAACCTGGACAAGTGTCATCGTTACTGCACATATACAGAAACACAAAGAAGGGATCACACCCACTGATATCATAATGTGTCCAAAATTACCCGAAGTGTGAGAATGCTCTGATTTTGTTAAAAATTTGCTCTAAGAACAATTCGAGGGTACTGATTTCATTTGGGACCAAATTTGGTTAAAAGAGACATTGATTGATTGAAAAAGTCCTCAAAAACCAGCAGGCACATCATGGTCAAAAGACGTTGCAGCAACGTTGTCGCAACGTCACTCCGGGGTTCTCTCTCACGTTGTCGTAACGTCGATTGGTCATGATGTGTTTGTTGGGAACAAGCGTGTTTTTCCTCTTCGTAAAAGATAGTAAGCTACAAGTGATACCATTTCTTTGGAACAGTCAGAAGACGAACGGGTTTTACGGTATACTGAAGGCATCAAACAAAAGGTCAAACAGCAGGGGTGAGTTTTCGGTAGAAATCATTCTGCCAGCCCAGACAGTTTTTCATGTTACGGAACCCTATTTTCATTGTTTTAGTTATGACATATCTCAAAATGTTATTTTAGTATACCCACAACGCTTTATAAGGAAAACACTTTATTATCCCTCTAAGACATTTCACTTTTTGGGAGTCTACTGTAAACCGACGTTAATGAGGTTCCTGGAAGTTCTTCACCTTTCAAAACGACAAGCATTTATTAAATCTGAGTTTAGAAGTTGATTTTTTAACGTCTTTGGCTATGGAAATGTTTTTCTTTATTCTCGCCATTGGAAAACACAAGCAATAGCAAACATACAAGCGCCTAAGTTCAACCATGAGTAGAGCGGATGAAGACTGAGTTAGGGAAATTTCTATAAACCGTTGTTTCAAAAAAGGTGAGTGGGCTGTGATGGCTCACTTTCCACTTACCTTTCTATGTTTTCTATTATTTCGGAGGGGTGTATAAGGATGCTACTATATCAAATGCTGCACAACATTAAAAGTTGGTCATTGATAAAAGATAAAACAGTGAATTCAATTGAATTCACTCTTTCATTTGCAAATAGAGACTTGAGGCCATTTTTAAAATCGATTATAGGGCTTTTAAAACTTGCTTATGTATAACTTTACTATTTATTCAAGAGCGTTTCAACGACTGTTAGTTGTCCATTCCGTTCAAAAGTTATTGAAATTTGACTACAACTTACGGAACGAGGTTAAAAACCACTCCCCGCATTCAATTGGACCGTATGATGCTGATTTTATTTTTATTTTGGCTACACTTCTAACTCGGCAAAGATTTGACGTTTAATCTAGAATTAAAGGCGTGATGCAAATTGATACCTCTCGCTATGATTCATCGAATAGCAACGAAGTGTCAATACACTTTATATGGACAGTCAATGCTGTCTCTTCAAATGACGCTTTCTGTCATTTTGAAATAAACAAATTTTCAATTAAAAACCGCTTTTCATTCCTCATGCTTTTGTCAGAATTAACATGTTTTACTCACAAGAACTAACGAGTAGACGCTATTTGTACATGCGGTATTTTCTTCTTGGTAATACATTCAAAGTTTTAATATGTCTACCAGATAAAGCTTCTTAAACGTGACTGGTATACGAATAACACTTACATGATCTCTTTTTTTCCTTAATACAATTTCAACAACAAAAACTGCTCAGCTCGTTAAACACAAATCATGGGCATCAAGTTACCAATTTAAGCAGAAAATTTCATGACCTTAGTCAGTAAATCGAAACATGGTCTTTCATAAACGTTTTGAAGGCCTTTAAACAATCATCACCGGTTTATCTCGAGGAATTATATGCCCAAAACATGTGGAGAAGAATTTGTTATTGTGTTCGATTGAACAAGACCTTACCATGCCTTTTATCAAAACAAATGTATCATTTTGACAAGACACAAAGCAGCTCTTCTTCTTCTTCTTCTTCTTCTTCTTCTTCTTCTTCTTCTTCTTCTTCTTCTTCTTCTTCTTCTCCTTCTTTTGCATTATGCTTTAAATGACATAAACAGCAAACAAAAACAGTAACAACAACAGGAAGAAAACAAACAGAAAAACAACAAACAAACAACAACAAACAAAAACGTAGTTGACACAGGACCAGCTATTTTCACCTGACCACGTCGAAAGCTTGGAATATAACCATACTGGGAACAGAACAGTTGGTTCGTTATTGCTGAAAACAACCCTGTAAATCCGATATTACTCAGTATTTCTCAGTGTCTTTGTATTGCAGGAACGCATTATGAGTCACTGCATCCCAGTTCATCATCCTGAAATTTTCAACGTTTTCCCTGTAACGACTTCAACGTTTTTTGTCTGGAAAATTTTTTTTCAATATATACAAACAATATACAAACAATATACAAACAAACAAACAAACAAACAACAAACAAAAACGTAGTTGACGCAGGGCCAGCTATCTTCGCCTGGCCACGTCGAAAGCTTGGAATATAACCCTACTGGGAGCAGGACAGTTGGTTCGTTATTGCTGAAAACAACGCTGTAAATCCGATATTACTCAGTATTTTTCAGTGTCTTTTTATTGCAGGAACGCATTATGAATCACTGCATCCCAGTTCATCATCCTGAAATTTTCAACGTTCTTTGTCTGAAAAAAAGATTTTCAATATAATAATATTTTTGAAGAATGTTTACAAGATTAACATCCACGGATGCCTCATGGACAGACACAGTTTCCATAATTTTCGATAACCATTGTGATACTTTTTGCGATACCGTTGCAAATATTGGAAACGTTTGAGAATGATGAAATTGTTTTCTGCCAGCACAAAATCATTAAGATATTCGACAAAGGCATAGTGCTTTTTAGACCGGCAAATAACCACTTAAAAATAGGGCTGCGAACCATCTAGTTGCTCTCTAGTCCGCATTTTCCTTGCTTTTTTTCTTCAAAAAGAAGAAAATATAAAGCTAAGGTGTCCTGGCTACACTTGTCCACGATGTGCCTACTCTCATTTGGACGTTTTGTCATTTGGACGTTTTTCATATCACGAAAGCAATGTGATAGCTAGATGACCTTGGCCACAAAAGGTTGAAACGTACACCTCTCTCTTCTTGGTAAACAGTAAAGCACGGCTTGAAGATAGAAATTGATAAGTTGATAAGCTTAGAGCCGGTTCATACCAAGCTGTCAACAAATTGTACCACATCGTGTTCCATGTACTGCTATGCAACTTGTGTTTTTTGGTTGAAAGTTCTTGCCTGTGTTTCCATGTGACAAAATAACACAAAATCAACTAATCAACCATGAATTGACAGTCCTATTTAAGAAAAATGCAAAAATATATTTCTGCTTCTAGTTCTCTACGAAACTTTATCATCACCAATATAACAAGTGTAGTGTAACACAATCTTTAAACAATTTACGCTTGATACGCACTTGTCTATGTCATCAATAAGATCTGAAGACACATTCAGCTATTTCATGCGGAGTTGGTTATTTATACTTGTAGAATTCATTATATCTTGCATAGTTTAAAAACATTACACCACTGGTACAGAAAATATAAAAAAATAACTACTCGATTTGTTTTATACTTGACATATATAGCTGAAAAGTTAACAGATAGGAAAGCATTGAATCAACTCAGCAACCTGTGCAGTTTGGAAAATAAATGGTTCACAATAATTGATGGCAATAAAACAGCAAGATTACATACAGGCCATAAGGAAGTTCTACATTAAATATATCATCAAAAGCAAGGAATTTTTGAAATGTTCGATGTGTTTTTAACATGTTAATCCGTATTGAAGGCTTATAAGAAGACTTAAAAACACTGTAACAGATTCTAGTCAAGACAAACTTCTGTATTTTAATCGAATCATGAGGTAGGTCAATTCTCTTTTTGCTCCTAAACTTTTTGAACTTATTGAAGTGAATGAAGGAACTGAATGGCTACATTTGATTTTCCTACTTCAAAATGAGAACTATAGTTATCAAATATGGCCATATGGTTTATCTTAATCTATATTGCTGGGGAATGCATCAAGACTTAGTTTTCTTTTTAGCTGCCCACGTTTAAGGATACCGTCACGACAGAATTCTCGTCCATCTATTTTTGCCACTTTACAAGAAAATTTTAAATACACTATAATTAAACATTTTTCTTACAAAAAAGTCGTAGAATACCAAATAAAGTGAATTTGAGTACGTTGTGGGAGTATCTCTTTGGGTGGGTTTGGGGAAATATTTTAAACAAATGTTTTCATGCAACAACTTCTTCAACTTCAAATGACTTCTTGCATATTTCTCAATAAAGGATGAGCATTACACGTATTTTTTTTTATAAAATATATAAGTAAACTTTGATATTGGCCATGACAGTCCAATCGCCAAAAAAGTTTAATCATTCATTAGTAACCTCCTACCCAGCGGGCAAAATCGTTAAAAAGTCCCTGTGGAGGAGTGTATTTCTATTGAAACGTTACGCATTATGCGCCTCGTTTCAATAGAAATACACTCCTCCACAGTGACTTTTAACGATTTGGCCCACTGAGAAGCCTTTCGAGTAAAAGTATTGTTCCAGCAAAATTGGCTTTACAGGGAAATATTTGAGCAAATCTTTTGAAAATTGGTTCTGGTTGGTTTATTTATACACCCCCTGGAAGCTCTTTTACTTTACTCTATTTTCCATGATTCCAGGGGGTATTGACCTCACTAATGGATGGTTATTTTTTGCTGTCTCGTTTATCTACAAGGGTTATAATCAACATTTGGTTTCAGCATGAAGTATAATTTTTTTATTTATTGACAGGTGCCATACGAAATTAATATCAAAAATGAAATCCGTAAAGAGTGAAGGATTTACGTTTTAGCGCTGTTCTTCGATATGAATCAACGGTGGCTTTGCGTGCTTCGCCTCTAACAACAACTGCACCATTTTGAATAATTTTTGGTCATATCTTCAAGTATCCCCTCAGAGGGCATATGATACCAGTCCATTCTAGATTTGAAGGAAGGACTGTGTGTTTTACAGTGTTGAATAAGTCTTGATCACTGTAGTCAGGATACCTAACTCCTTCCACTAGCTTCTCTCTGTATTCACATTCTTTTATTTATAATTTATTTTTAAATTCACTTCATCAAGTGAATCATAAATACGAAGGATTCGAGGTAATTCAACTCCCGACCTGCCCGTCCTGTATAAAGAAACTTTCTACGATCTCAAAAGGTCTTTAACACTAATAGCAAGGCTTCTTGAATTTCCTTAATCAGCACCATGTTATGGAACATAGAAATATGTATTTCTATGGATAGAAGGACTGCTTGATTGAGTATGGTGCATGGCAACACAACATGAATCTCTTCACCACGTGGACTATGTGCGAACAGAAGTAAAAAATAACTTAAAACACAATATTTTTAATCCTAATATTTCAGATTTTACGAATCGTCTTCAGGGGACATGACAATACCTACAAGATAGTTTAGGGCAGTTGTAGCCCATTTTTCTTGGAATCAATTTAAAAATCTTAACGCTCGTACTTGCGTTTATGAATATGAGTTGTCGTTCAGCAATTTGTTTGTTTGTTTGTTTGTCTGTTAAATTTCTTAAACTCAGTTGTTATATAAATTTGGAAGATGGTAGCTAAACAAAAGTGAAATAAATAAATATTTATTGAGAAAGTCAAATTAAACTCCTGACAATGCCATTACTCCATCCCAGTCCTGTAACATTTTTTGAATAAAGGCAGATTTTACTTAGCATGATTTGGCAGTTTAATCCAAATTTTATCAGTAATCGTAAATTATCGATTAAACCGTAGATATACGCCCCCGGTTGAATAAACACCGCGTTAGTTGAATACACACCCCTAAAAAACTTCGAAATACTTTATAAACGCCCCTTAAATGCCTCTATGGAATTAACGCCCCTTCAAAAGGTGGGAATTGTAATAAGCGTCCGGGCGTTTTTCAATCATGTACGGTATGAGTAATGCTATTTGTTTTTGTTTTCTCTAGATTTACGCGCATAGGTGAGGCGATAGCCAGGGTGAAAATATTGCCTGTCATTGGAATACTGATACTATGGAACAAAAATGTTGTTGGATCACAAACATTTCCTACTTTGACAGAAGATAAGCGGAGTATTAAAGAGATAAACATTACTATATTCCAAATTTTAATCAAGAACACAAAACCGGGACCTCTGGATGAAGATCTCAAAGAAACAAAACTGTACAGAATCATTGGTAACTTATTCAATCCGAATTACCATTCAGTCAAAAAACCAAAAGATCTTGTGAACATTTACACAGAGCAATTAACTGAGGACGCTCTCGAGAAAAGTATGCCAGACAACTTGGCTGATAATCATTTTTCTTTAAAAGGAATCCATTCTAAGTTAAAACTTCACACCAATGCAAGAAGATACTTCCAATTATACCTGCAAAACTTAGCATACTGTCCACTCCAGTATAAATGGAGAGATTTAGGTGAGTCCGTATGGCCGCGTTATTTTAAAGAGACATCTTGTGTGAAAAAAACCTGTTCCTACCCACCAGGAATGCAGTGTGGAGCCAGTGTGGACGATATGAAACAAGTGGCGCTACTTTACTGGAACTGTCACGCTAGAGTGAAGAAGAGTGGAGCAAGTCGCTGTGGCTGGAGCATTTTCAAAATTACGGTCATCTCAAAGTGTAAATGTATGTGTGGAAAAAGCTGAAATAAAATTAGGTCGCAGACTGTATGGTAGTTGTTGGGAAGATGAAATAGCTCATGAAAAGTTGCCAGAGCGCTTATCACATCAAAGAAAGTCGCTCTCAAGCTGAATTTTCTACATATCGTTCCTGTCATCATTTTCCATTTATAGCGATCTCACTCGGAGATCGAATATCTCTACATGTTTTATTCCCAGTTACGAAAATACTTACTGATTAGTTGGAGTTACGTCGGTAAACATTTTACGAATTATATTCTCATCCGTTGAAGAGGTTTGTTGCACATAAAAAAAGAATAAACTAATGAGTTTAACAAATTTAATTTGTAGAATTGAGGAAGTTATCAGATATATTTTAGTATTTACTCTGTAAGATAAAAGAGAAATCAATATGTTGTTCCTAATTTCAAGAGATCCTTTCTCAATACCATTACATTGTCCGGAAAAATGGTGCTGATGGAATAGCTATAAAAATACCGCATAATGCTGTTAGCTCTGATGGAAACAATCGAGGGTAGTAACTAATAGACATTGAATGGTATTAAGTTGCGTGGACAGGTTTTGTAAGATCTCGTTGATCAAAAAAATAAAACTGTTTGTTTGATGCATTTTGTAATTACGTCAGACTTGATAAACAAATTACTACTTTGGGTTTTTCTCTTGATGACAACCTAAGCTTGACTCATTTCCTTGCAGCTCCATTTCAAAGTAGATTTATTGAATCAAAGAAAAAGGCTTCATTGTTTTTTTTTTACTTCATTTTCTCCTTTTTATTTGCCGCCATGAAGAGGCACAGCCTTGGCATTTAGGTTAGGATAATAGGTTTGAGGTTTTCATAATATATGCACAGGATTAGCCAAGATTTGATGAGACGCAAAAATAAAGCCAAGCAAGTCTTTATTTTCGCGTCTTATTAAATCTGCCATTGTGACAAGAAGACTACTCCAGCTATTCCTGTACTGTAATTAAAATGGGTCGGATAGACCACGGATAGACACAATACCAGCCTCGTTCACAGAAAGCTTTCAAAAAGTACAAATTAAAGCATATCATGTGCCACAATCTAACATTTAAGAATATTATTGGCATACAGTAAAGCGCTCTAGTTTAACGTTTCATTAGAAAAATGGTATTTATATTAATTAATGGTCTCGTATCCTCATTAAAATTACTAATTGCAGCAACAGGAAATTAACACTCGAATCACAGAGGACAATTTTGTTTCTTAAGTGAAAGGTTCGATATCTCTCGTTATATATCACTATTAGATTGTTATTGGATTTCTGCAGAAAGACATTCATTCCAGTCTTGTTTTCCCCTTTTTCTCCTCAAAAAGATATCGTGATTTTAGTCTGAGTTTGTGAGTGTTCTAGCCTGCGAACCTTCAAATATCATGAACCTCAATAACACTCTTGAACAAGATTATGTTACAAATTGAAACTTCGCAGGTAACAACTAGGGCTATGGCCCTTTGTCTTATGACCAAAATGTTTGGACCACGCCCATTTCTGACGTCATTAATTAGGCAAGTTTGGTACTGGGAATTTATCCTTAAGATCTTTTCAGTGAGGCATTATTATGTCCCCAAAACCGTTTTCCTTGAAAATTTGCACCTAGAACAATTCGAGAATACGATTTCAAATCCGGAAGTCGTTTTTCCAAATTTGGCCAAATACTGGGAGTTTGGACCCGACTTTCGGCAAAAAATTAAGAATGATCCGATTTTCTTAAAATTTGCACAATAAACAATTCGAGGGTGATGATTTCAAATCCAGTGTTCGTTTTTCCAGACTTGGGCAAAACCGAGGGTCTGGAACCTAATTACAAAACAAACAAGAAAAGGGGTAAGTAGAACACTTCCGCTTTTCGATAGACCTGGCTAAGCGCTAGTGCTAGTGCCTAGAAATTTTTCTGGTCAATACCGACCCTAATGTCGAACGAGATATTTTTTGTTTGGAAACCTGGACACTAGGTGGGTAGTAATTCAAGAACGTTCGGCGCATTATCATGCTCCTCAACGTTACCGTACAGTTCTATCCTAGTTTGCTAGCACCATTTAATAAATTGTCCTAACGCACCCCCATCAACATATCAGTTTTGCAGAACTTGGTTTTTAATTTGTGGGAATTGTTGAAAGACTTCTGGGCTCCAAAGGGTCTAACCACGTGTAATTAAGCCTGCATACCATGAATTACTTTAACTTTATCTTCTGACTGAAAAATAATTTCATTTTACTTCTGACAAAAGGCTTTCACCATGACACACCTCTTGTTGACGTTACAAAATTCTGTTATTCTTCTACTAGAAATACTGTTAACTTCTGTCTCATCGTTGCATTGCAAAATTACGTACGTGTGATTACGAGACACACCCTAAGCACTCTGGACCACGCCCATTTTTAATGCCACAAAAGTATAAGGTGTATATTTAGAACTATAACAGCGCTTATCGAATCATTCTCGAAGTGAAACATGAACATGTGATATGTCCTTATTAGACCACACCCTTTTATTACATCGTTAAGAATAAACTTCTCTCCTAGAACAAAAAGCAATATGTATGATATTGGGGAAAGTTAAAACTGTATGGGCTAAACAACCTCGTTCCCAGAGCCGTTTTTCTCTTTTCGATATGTGTCGTCCACCAAAAGAGAAAAACGGCCCTGGGAACGAGGTTGAGGGCGAG
>JAYJMG010121768.1:0-14658 GCA_036873935.1 Stomotoca atra
CGCCATTACGGTGCGATTTGACTTGTGATACGTTGCTACGAATTGTGCCGATTTTGGCAGTGATACCGCTTCATATTGCAACGACAATAAATCATAGTTCATATAATCAAATAGTTCAAAATAATCATCATGGTTCACAGTTTCTTCAACGAGTGTTGATGAGCAATGAAGTCTTAACGCTCCTTGGTTGAATATTCAACTGAAAATATTCAAAATATTCAAAACCAAGATATTACAGTGTACAAACGGGTTTCCAAATAATAACCTTCGTTAAAAAACTATTTTCGCCATCAAACTATCTCCACATCAAGGGCAACAGGGAAAGACTGTTTTATTTGGCCTTTATCTGTTGCCAATATGTGGGGAAATGGCGAAAATCTTCTACTCTGTAAATATCGAATAAGGGGTCAAAAATGACAAAATTGGGGCAATTAGGGTCAAACATGACCCCATGAAGGGGCGGTCTTACTCTTCTTAAATATCTTCTCATAAATATGCTTATTACATTTTTTACATGTTTCAGTTCACGTATTCATGATTTTCTCGAATCTTCCACAGTTGTTGTCTTCTTTCTTTCGTTTTATATGGATGTGGAAATTATTTGATATTGTTTTCTTGTGAAAGTGGTCAGCCTTCCAATTCCTATTACCTGATTATTCTTGTTATTGGTTTTAAGGCTTATAAAACCAATATATGCAAGGGTCAGTTTGCAAATTATTTGAGTAGCTTATTCGCCTATGTTTGTTTCACAAAAAAATATTGGAACACATTAAAAAATGACGATAAAATGAATAGTTAGACATTAGCGGTATACTTCAGTGTAATGTGGTCTAAACAGCTGCACAGGTGTCTTTCTTCTTCTTTCTCTGAGTACAACATTTATTCAAGAAAATGAAAAAGAAGATTGCTCAAGCCTTCGTTCAAAAATATTGTTACTTTATCTTAAAACTTTGGTAGCATTTTTTGCATCCTGTAATTTGATTGGCTGTTCCTGGTGATGACTTCAAAATGTCGGAATAGATTTTTCTTGCTGCTACATAGACTATTCCTAATTGAGGGAGTGTGCTTATTAAATTTTGGGGGTTTGAAAGGGTGCGCTTATTCGAAGGGGGTGTGGTAAATCGAATAATTGAGGTATCTGCATCTTCTTTATTTATTTTTTTCCTGGTGATGATTATTTTTTGCACTTGTTTGTTTTCCAATGTTATCATTTTGTTGATAAACATTCTTGGTGGTGCTGTGGCATGCCAAAAAATGAACTTGTCATGATATTTGTACTTCAACATGTTTATTTACCAAATTTCTGCAACAATCATCTCATCTCATTTCTAATTTTGTGGGCTTAAAAACAACGGTGGAAATTAAATTGATTTTGCTTCTTTTCTAGAGCCACACCATGCAAAAACAAATTTTGAGAATTGTGTTATATAGCTGGCTATGGAGTAAAGTACTATGTTTGGTTTGTGATGATGAAATTTCTACAATTGAGCAAGAAGTAAGAAATAAAAAGATAACTTCTTACAAACAAGGTGATTACATCATCCAAAGTTTACAAAGCATCACTGATGGTGGTACGTGTGACCAAGTTACTATTAGTGGATTGCTTCGTACGTATGCTGTAAAATTTGTAATTGACACCGTTAACCGAAATTCGAGTATTTTACCGAACGTAACTCTTGGCTGGAAAATAAACGATGCATGTTTGAGTGTTCCTGTCACAATGGCGCGCGGTATAGAATTGTCAAATAGCTACAGATACTCTGAATGTACCGCTGAAAGTAAAAACAACTGTGTGTCTCAGTTGGCCACCAAACCAGCTATAGCAGTGATAGGTGCTTATTTCTCGTTCAACTCTCTACCGCTTGCAACTTTACTGTCTTTACACGATGTACCACAAATTAGTTTCGGAGCATCGTCTCCCTTATTCAATAAAAAGACTCTGTATCCATCGTTTTTTCGAACTATTCCGTCCGATGCATCTCAGGTTCAAACAATAATCGACATCTTGACACATTTCAACTGGACGTACGTGTTCGCCGTAGGTTCAAATGACAATTACGGCAAGTTAGCTATTGCGGATCTGAAGAGTCGTGTGTTGTCTCGAGGAATATGCATCACTGGTGACGTTTATATATCGTTTGAAAGTAGTAACGCGAAAAGTTTCGCAAAAGAAATCGCTTTGAGAATAAAAAAAGAATCAAGAGCAACTGTTGTTGTTATGTTCAACTACGCTGTAGGTATGGGAGAGTATATACTTCAAGAGGTTGACAAGCTGAATTTACATCGCATTTGGTTAACGAGTGAAGCATGGAATCCAGAAGTACTGAGCGCGAATATTCCATCAAGACAATTAGAAAGTATCATAACTGTGTCTTTAATGACTGGAAACCCATTGCCAGAGTTCGTGCAATATTTACGCGAAGTTGTCGATAATGGAAGCGCATGTGATGTGTGGCTACACGAATTTGTGAAAACAACTTTTCAGTGCGATATAAAACAGAACAGGGGCAACCAGTTAATTGGGAAAACCTGTAACGGAACAAATTGTTCTAGCTGTGTTGTTTCGAAAGAAACAATTATTGAAACTTTACTTAATCACGAGCCATGCCAAATAAACAGCCTCGTAGATGCTGTAGACGCGATTGTACATGCACTTGATAGCCTTGTCACGACTCAATGTTCTAACAGTACTCACTGTCCTCGCCCGATTCTTCCTCGACAGCTTAAAGAGTCCATAAAAAACGTTGACTTTGTAACAAGACAAAATCATGAGTTCCAATTTGATGAATTTGGAAACCCAGCGTATTTTGCTTATTCAATTGAGCAAGTTGTATATAATAAATCGCTTCAAGGATACCAGTATACAGCTATAGCTCACTGGGACAAACAACATTCGTTCCAAGATTTATCAAGTTCTATAAGTTGGCCTAGTTGGTCTGATAAAAAGCTACCCAGGTCATCATGTAGTATTGATTGCCAACCTGGTGAATATGTCATTGGAAAACGCGAATGCTGTTGGGAGTGTCAACCTTGCCAGGAAAATATGATTAGTGAGCAAATAAATTCACAAAGTTGTAAACAATGCCCAGTTGGCCATCACACACTTGACAACCGATATTGCATAAAGACACCAATCAGATATTTAAGTTTTCTTGGCGCTTCTGGGTTGATAATGTCTGTTCTGAATATTATTGGTGCAATTGTAACTGTAGTAGCATTTTTTTTCTTCATCTATTTCCAATTTTTATCTCATCAAGCAAATACTTCGAGGGAGTTCATTTACCTATCAACAGTTTTACTATTGCTTACATTTTTTTATCCAGTGATTCAATTGGTGGAACCGACGCATGCGTCCTGCATCGCTCAACCTGTCTATTTTCACATGCTTTTGTCATTTTACGGCACTGCCTTGCTGAAGAAGAACTATTCGTTTTCACGCTTTTTAACCAAATTTTCAAGCAACAAGGAGAAATCTCATTTTATAAACGTTTTCATATTCCTAACGATTCAATTCGTTGAAGTAGTTTTATTGGTAACTTGGATGCTTGTTGGTGACGTCCCTGTTACGTCGATTTTCAACGAAACCAGTATTTTCAAGCAATGTGAAATTACATTTACTCCTATGAGAATTGCTGTGCTCTCGTGGCCATGTTTGATATTGCTAATAGCAACTATACAAAGCTCATCGGACCGAATTAACTTTGTTTCAGAAGAAGAAAAATACGTGTATTTCACTACATGTACTTTATGCATAGTTACCGTATCGTACGTCGTTACAGTGAACTACGTCGTTGGTGAGTACCAGGCCTTGGTGGCTTTAATAACGATTTCAGTTTTTGGCTTTGCATATTTGGTGTGCATGGTTCTCACTTCGCTCTTTAAAATTTGGAAATCACCCATTGAGAAGGAGGTTGATGGTGTTTTGAATATTTGCTTTCAAGCGCCAACACTTGACAACATTCACAATATTTCCAATGTCGACGAAATTCATGAGAAGAAAACTTAGTTTTCTTGCAAGTTTTTAAAGTGCAGCATGATAAATTTGGTTCCTTTGAGCATCACTTGGATGAAAACCGAAAATTATTTCACACCCTTATGTTGAATCATTGAACGATTACCTTGATATCAAAAGAAACAAAAGACCATGTGGAGGAGTGCTAGGTATCTTAATGATATCAGAAGTTATGACAGTAAAAAAACCGAAACTTTTAAAAAATTATTTTGAAGATACAAGTCGTTTTTATCTATTTATTTATTTTTATTTTTGCTTTAACTATTTGGCTACGGAGTGGTCCTTAAATGACCCAATCCCCATAGCCACTCAAGGGTCTGGGCACGAAATAAAAAGAAATTAAGGAACTTTGGCGCATTATCCGGCTCCTCAATACCAGATCAATTTTTCGCATTATTGATAGAAACAATTGTCCCTATGTCCTTATGCCCCTATGTCACCCATTCATCCGCTTTTCATGGTCACAGTTAAACTTGTTAGTTTGTCAGTCCGTGTGGTTTCTAATTGCAAAAACTTCTTTTCTTTTGCTCTTTTTTTCCATTACCACACAGTCTCTTCTGTATACCATGAATGAATTCTTGGCGAAGTTTTTTAGAGTCTCGATTACGGTAGGCTTCTTGTTACACTTTTGAGAGGAAAATGTTTGTATATTAAAAATGAAAAATGAAAACCTGACGTTTTTTCGTATTCTTTCGAGTCAATTTCTAAAATAAAGCTTCTAATAATGATAAATAAATAAATACAACAGGTTGTAAGTAGCGTAAGGTAAATTTCAAAAGGATACAATGGTAAAATGTCCTTATATGGAGATTACTAACATATTGCTTAGGAAGAGGCTATTGGATTTCGGTGAAGCCAGAAGGCCTTTGATTTCAGCTTTGTGTTTCGTTGTTTGTTTATTTGTTTGTTTTACTATCATTATTTTCGGTAGGTATGATGTATTTTAGACGTCCACAATTGAATAAGATAGAACACAGAAAGGCTTAGGACGTGGTCGCTAGATAGACTGAGTACTTTGAACTTCGTTGATGCTTGTATCTTTCAATTTCAATTTCAATTTCAAATCTTTCAAATAACGAATTGAAACTTGGCAGGTGCCATTGTTTCTACTAGTTTTTTGTAGCAAACACACAACTTTTGACCACCCATTAGAGACGTTAATCACGTACTGGGAGTAGTTTACCCTTGATATTTCTTCGACAAATCATTGTCACGCCCCCAAACTTGGGAGGTGGGACCAGTATTAGACGTCCTTCCAAAGCGAAACAAGGTTTAGTGATCACACCAATTTTGATGTCACAGAATGATAGAAGTTATTGAATCTCTTTCAAAAAAAACATAGTTGGACCCGAAACTTGACAGTTTGCATCCTTACTGCATAACCTTCGTCGTAGACACAAGATTTGGTGAGATCCAAATATGTCGTTACAATTTATGTAAATTTAGAACTGACAGGTGCGTCATTCAATATTTTACGATCAAGGCATCGTTATCACACACACAGCTGGCATCTTTACTGTTGGAGCTTTGTTTGGAAATTACAATACTCTGATCATACCCTTGATGACGCACACTCAGTCTCAGCACTTATTGTCTGAAAACCGTCGAGAAGACAAAAATCGCCGGACTCGAGTATGTTGATGACGTCATGAATTACCCTAAATCAGTACAATAATAACATTTTAAAATCCAATTTTCTCGAAAATTTGCACTTAGAGCAATTCTAGAGTGCTGATTTCAAGTTCGGAGATCGTTTTCCAAAATTTGGCCATTTTTAAAACAATTAGCAAATCGGAAAGCAAGTATGTTGAGATGTCGTACAGTGTCATCTGCATGGTATACTAAGGGTCTACAAACCACAGCCCCGTCGTTGTATCAGTCAACAATTTTGTCTCGGCCGCACTGTGATGCGTGCTTTTGAAAATTTGTCCCTGAAATTCTTGAGTGATTAGCAACAAAGCTGTAAATCAAGACAAAATCATTCAGTCCGCATGACCTATTAATTTTAAAAGAAATGTAAATGAAGCCCATTCTTGATTGAAGTTTCTTCTTGGTGGGAACAAGACTTTCAGCAGATCAACCAATTAGTTGTATTCTTTTTGGACTTGTTTGCACTTTCATCCAGCTACACATTCATTTTGAACTTAAATATTTTGCTTAACAGACGATGTGGAAAAAATATTCACAAAAAATGGATTTAAAAAAAGTTGTAGTTGCCCAATAAAATCTTACGTATTTTGATTAAAGATCCCAATGGTAGTAAGTGGGACTTCATACTTTCTTGAGAACACTCAATGGAAAAGATGAAAGCGTTCTTATATTATTCCAGGGAAATGATCTCAAATCGTCGTCATGAACTAACGCAATTTAACAAAAACGTTATATACCGCAATGTGATCTACATTTTGGTTCAAAGCCTTATTTCTCTAAAAATGTTAACGTCAGCAAAAAGTCCCTGGATACACTGTGATTTCGCACATTGAGCAGCTAAATCAAACTGTGTCCCAGTTTCATTAAACTCTGTTTGCAATAAACACGTGGATTACTGTATATGAAAAAAGTCCAACCGAAATAGATTTTTGTTTAAACATCTTCGTTAAAAGACGGAAACTTTCCACTGTGTCACAGGCACACCAATTGAAGCAAACAATGAGAGACAAGTGTAAACAACATTGGAAGAAATCTGACATGATGTGACACGGCGTCAGAAACATATACTCTTCTGTACCCCAGGGCCTTGATAACACTGAGAAATCCCTAAAAAAGCTAAACCCCGCAGGCTATGACGTCATTTCTTTGAGGATTGTAAACAAGTTAACCTCTCAATAAGTTTGTGATCAGACAAAAAGTGATTTTTTGATCACGATAGACGGCCAAGGTTTTATGGTAATGCAGCTGTAATCACTAATCTGTATATAAACGAACAAGGATCATCATATCATATACATTTTCTTTTTTATATATATACGAGAACAAACCATATAAGAACATAAGGTTTCGTTTACACTTTTTTTTTTTATAAGCAACTAAGGTTTGGGTCCAGTACTCAAAGTTGCTTATGATTTCAAGATTTTCAGTGCTAAAAGTTGCTTAATAGTTGCTTATACCCCATTCACACCAATAAAACGCGTTTATTTTAAACCAGTTTTAAGAAAACATGTTTTAAATAAAACTTGATTTTCTAAATATACCGTTCACACCAGATTTTTAAATTGGCAGCTGTTCGTTGTCACTTTGAAAGAAATTCATTCATTTTTAAAGATGTGCATTTTGTTTTGATGCAAAGGAAACTCTTTTTGCGCATATTTTTAATTGTGAATTAGCCATTAAAACATATTGTACAACAACAAAAACTTATTTGTGTTCTCCTTTCTGAAATATATGAAATCTGTATCAGTAGTTGGGATATTTTACAACACTGAGAACTCTTATAACTGAACATGCTAGCTGTGAATAGTCAATTTAGGTAAGTTACCGTAAAAACTCTCGGCATGACAAACAGCATAACCCTCTACAGGACTGACAAAGACTGGCTTCGTAATACAATTTTAAGTGGTTCGTATTTTTTCATCATAGCTAGCAGTGTTAATTGCAATTTCAACCCAGACTGATTTATTTTAGCACACAATTATAATTTGTGTTAAATATTTTCTTCGGATCATTTACTAACGATAAACGCAGTTTCTTCATCATTCGAATGACGATGGTTTCTTTGCTTGGTTCGTGCACAACTGTTTACTTGTCCGCCATTTTAAACTTGTTTTAATTAAAACGAGAATAAAACAACCTCGCGAGGTTGTTTTATTAAAACTAGGTTAAAATAAACTAGTTTATTTTAAACATGTTTTAGGTTAGTGTGAATGGGTGAAATACAAAACATGGTTAAAATACTCACGGTTAAAACATGTTTTAATTTTGGTGTGAACGGGGTATTAGTCTCTGAAAACAAATTTTACTGTAAATGGAAAATTTTAAGAAACATGGTCTATGTAATCAGTAAACAAAAGAAACTTATTTTTAAAGACACTTTAATTTTGAGATTTAATGAGCTTGATGCTGAATCTACTACACACTGTATCACTTTTTAAATTACCCTTTATTTCTATATTTACTTGGTTGCTTATACCAAGAAAGTCGAGTATTGAAAGTTTTAGCTGTTCAGTGCTGGTTGCTTATAAACTGGTTGCTTATAAAAAAAAAAAGTGTATCTGAAAAACTTTGTTCATTTCAGTTATTTGTCAGTGACTTTTTCATTAATCAACCATCAAAGTACTCCCAAATCTAGTCAGGATACCTAACTTTTCCCGCTAGCTTCTTCGACATTAATGTTTCTTGATTTTTAAATTTTTCGTTATAGATATGTTGAGAAAAAAGGTGAGCTTAGTATCCAGGTTATCCCAAATCAGGACCTCGGTGTAATAGATCACGTCAGAGTGAGCGTAATATTTTTTAGTAACTAAATGCAAACTGCACAGTTCACACTGGACGATAACTAACCATAACTAGCGATAACTCGAAGGATAACTGTTGAACGATAGCGAACGATAATTGTCAAAAAAAAATTGATATTCATTTTTGACGATAACTCAACGATAGCTAACGATAGGAAAAGAAAAAATTCCAAAATCACGTTCACACTAGAAACAAAAAATTACCGTTAGTGAGTTATCGTTAGTTATCGTCCAGTGTGAATCGACCTTTATAGTCTTTTACCTTCAAAAATGGATCTAGTTGATACATAGACGTCATCAATTTACTGAAACTTGTCCCCATTTCAAACAGGAGGGTTGACTATACCGTAAAATGTAAAATTTGTATCTCGAAATTCTTCTTTATTTTCTGAATTATAACAAAACACTTTGCAAACGAAGTTGCAACGTATGTGTAGGTGAAACGTTATGTGAAAAGTATAAGGCAAAAAAAGAGTTGGAAAAGGGAGTTTCTTCTTAGATCTGCTGCACAAGACTGGGAAAAACCAATAATATAAACAGTTACACAATTTATTTTCACTTATTTTGTTCTAAACTTCGCATTAACTTTTTTCCATGAAGAAGTGACGTTATTTCGTCAACACGCTCTTGTTGCTAAGTGATGACTATACTAAAGGTTTGACCCACCATGGACCCACCCTATGTGATCATATTCATCTCTTTGAAGCAAAATTGATTTCTCAGGGGGATATTTTGAGCTTATATTGTAAATAATGTCGTATGCTTTGTATCAGTTTTACCCCCTATTACCACCACACCACCCTGTATTGTTCCGTTATCCTTTCTGCCATCCTGGGGGAAAACCCACGCCATGGAAAGGATGCAGTTTCACTCTATCATCCACATACAAAAGTTCTATCTCCAAAACTTTTTGTGAGGAAGTATTGAGTGGAAGAAGTGCAATGGTGTATTATATTACATGGAAATTATTGTGAGAAATGCTTGAAACTAGCGGAAGCCTGTTGTCTTTAGTTTTCGTTGTTCCACTCGCAAACAAACTCGAATCACGCTTAGCGAGCTCACAGCATTGTAAGTGGAGGAGGTCTATGAACTCAAGGACGTCCTTGATGAACTCAAGAATGTAGTTGTGGTCTCATGCCCATTCAGAAAATTCAGATTTTTTATGTTTAAACTGTTACCATTTCAAAACATAATGTTTAGAAGAAAGACAAATGACAAACATGTCAACAACATGTAATAACAAAAAACCTACAAAGTATTAACACGAAGGCATTGCATGTTATTGCCGTTTGATCCCGTTTGAATTGAGCTTCCGTGGGACCATAACCGACAAATGACACAGTGCAACAAATGTTCGAGTTTTCTAAAGTTGAAGCAGAGGTACCAAGGCAAAAGAAGCGCATTTAAGTGACATTAAATAAGAATAATTTAAGAATATTAGGCTCAGAATCTAAAATTTCTTAAGAATATCGAGGCTCAGCAAAAATTAAGGAATTCTTATAAAAAAAATGTGTGTACTCCAGCGCGAGTTTGTCTTTTCGACGATTTTGATACTTCTGATCATGTCATAGAGATAAAAAGTGCAGGGAACAAATGACTTTATATGTAGACGGACCATTTGATTTTCTCATCATATATTTGGAACAAAACATTTTCTCTTAAAGCAACTTTCATGTCACGGTCACACAACACTACAAGAATGATAGGATTGCGTTCGAAAAATTTTGTAGTGATGTTTGTCCACGATGTGATCTGCTTGAACGGTGGTCGTTTTATATGTTATGAGTAGCAGTAATATGTACTTCACGAAGTGTTAATACTTCAATGAGAGATACACTCGAAGTTATTATAGAGGATGATTCCAACGTATATGAAAGAAAAAAATTGTCTTGAAATAAAGCAAAAAGCAATTTATATAAATATAAAATCAATGAATGAATGATGTTATTATTATCTATTAATATTGTTGTTATTCATTGTTTTCTTTACTCGAGTTATTACTGAGGTCTAGAGCATGTCAGTAACCACACTGTGAAAGTGGAGGTTATATGACTTGAGGTCGGTAATGGAAGTCTTCACATTTAAGAGTCGGGCATTTAATCCCGAGCTTAAAATCCAGGAACCACTTCACCCTTGAATAAAGACCAACCTCTTTCCCAGGACGGTTTTTTTTTTTGATGCATGGACTTCATTATTTTGCCTGGTAAGAAAACGTTATGGGTAAGAAATTGAGGTTATTATGGTTCGATCTTGTATTCCAAAACAAATTAATTGTATGATGCAAGCCAAAAATAATACCGTTGAAAAACTCAGCTTTCTTTGTACTACCCACAAAACATTTTCTTTTATTGAAATTAATAGTCACGGGATGACTATAGCGTATATACGTTGAATAAATTCTTCAAGTGTGTTTGTTGAACTCCGCAAAAGCTAAAAATATAACTGCGCACTCAAGAATTGGTTTTGATACAATGTCTGCATTGGTAGCAAAAACATGCAATGCAACGAGCTTGCCCAAAATTTACAAATTTCGTGTGGTCCCTAATCATCTTTACCACGTTGCTATGGTGACTTGTTAGCAGTGAATCAGCAATATTGAAGTAGTACCGCAGTACAATCACCATGACAACAAATAAAAATAAATAACAAATTTACAGTTAAAGTTCAATAAATTTTCTTTTTGTAAAAATACAATAATTTATAGCATTATATTTACAATCGTTACGTTACAGGAAGTCAGTAATTTTTCGTATTTTATCGTTCATCTATTCAATGAATATTGATAATATTAATAACAATAAAAAATTGTTATACCGCATCAACTAAACAGCAATTAAACACGTGACTAACAAGTTTCTATGGTCGACAACAAGATGTTATTTAGCGGAACATAGCTACGTTCAGTTCCAACTGTTTTCTTTTCTTGTGTCATATCGTGTTGCGTGTGAGCTTGCTTGCGTGTACACGAGTAGATTTGTTTCTAATGGTTTCATTTCGTTTAGCTTTCTTTTTTCTTGTCAGTGAACATTCTACACAACTATTACTGGTGACTCGATAACACTCACACCTTTTTAACTAATTTTAGCTTCGGCTTATGGTTAGAATTTTTGAGTAAGCGAGCCAACTCTTCTGCTGTAATTAAGTTCGTTTTCGTTTCCGTTAATTTTTTATTCGATTCATGTATCTCTTTGGCTTCCGGTAGCACTTGCACGCAACGATATTTTTGACGATTTGTGCGTTCGTTCCTTTCCACCAATGCGCAGGTCAGGCCTTGTTTGCAGCCACAAGTATAACTTCGACCATACTGAATAAGGTAAAGGAACAAGATGAATTAATTGCTTGAACATTGTACGACAACAGAGGCGATAATGTAGCGATAAAACTGTATCCAATGTAGTACAATTCGCAAAAGGTAGAAGATGCCCACGTGCACATGGTTACACGGCATTTAAATGCTTAGTAGTTCCTGAGACGCTATTTCAAAACCGTTTGACCATGGTTACTAATATCGGACATGAATTTTTTATCGCTCAAATTGGTACAGTTTATTATTTAATAAGACTTAAAGCCGGTTTTCCACTTGACGAATTTATTCGCGCGGCCTCGAAATAAAGCCATCGCACTGGTTGAATACGACGTCATCTATCAAATGATGTTACTTTCAACCAATACAAAGACTTCATTTCGAGATCGCGCGAATATATCCGTCTAGTGGAAAACCGGTTTTAGGCATTAAGTTTTGGCCTGGAGTTGAACCTGCGATATTTCTTCCTCAATTTATGAAGCAGGGAAAACCAAACGAATCTTCACTTAAAAGTATGAACTTGTTTGTAAATTAGGATTAAATGAAAGGATTTATGTTGAATAGCTCCATACTGATGTTAACTTGTAAACAAAAGCAGCTCATTCAAACCGAAATGTAAACTTTTGTCATGATAGGGAGAGATAAATTCTAAGTTTTGATTTATTCCTTTCGGAAAAGAAAGAAAATAGCTAAATAACAAGCCTTGATTCTCACGGATCTTTACAATTCAATTTTAAAAACAAAATTTGTAGATTGCCGGATTATGGTGTAGATAAAATTGGTTCCATTCCTAATGCTCAGATGTGTGTCATAAGACACTAATATTCGTGAGAAGTGGTCAAATTTTTTTTTCCTTTTTATGTGACAATGTAGCTTTGCAAACAGCTGTTTTCAAATCGTTTTGGTTAAGTGAGGAAAACAATTTATAGACAACCCGGAGGTCAAACGATGCCCGGCAGACTTCGTAACACTCTTGTGACATTTAATACCGTATGCGTGACCACATGTTAAACAGACAGTTTTTAGAAGGAACGATTGACAAAATGGTGAGGAGCTATATGAGGAACGGATGTAAAGTAATTACTGAAAATACGATTTTTCATCAGGGTCATAGAATATTTGTTAAATGAGTGCACTTTTTTCTTTGAGTTTGTGTTTTTAGTGTTTGTAGCAAGGAAATAGGATCGGTACAAGTCGAGATAACGGCTTCTGTCAGTTGTTAAAAAAACACATCCAACTGTTTGCGCTCATTTTTCTAATAAGTTAAAAATAAAGGTCTTCTTAACGGATACAGCTATCAAAGTGAAACAAGGGATAAAGTATGCAAAAAATGTTCTGTCTTCGTTCCGCAGCAAAGTCAAATGATCAAGTTGGCTCCAAAACGAAATTTTACGAAACCTAGCGCTTTCGCGATAAAGCCATTTTAGCTTACTTGCTTACTATAATAGATGCTTTTAAAAATTGTTTGAATATTCTAACATGTGCGACAAGGAATTTCAAAATTATTGGATGTCTTCACCTCGGGGAGTGATAAACACTGTCGATTTTTGAAGTCACAAATATTGCGAAATTGCTCACTTAAAACCGAGGCTATGACGTCAAGAAAAAAAATCTGCACTTACCAGATAGCTTGGTGTACACAAATCACCAAGATCTTTAGTGGGCATACAGAAGCCATATTTTTGTCGCATTTGTTGCATGGCACAGCAATGATTTGCACCACAATCTGATTGTGACCGACACATTCCGGTCCATAAACTATCACCCTAAAATGAAAAAAATAAATAATAAAATAAAAACTCGTATAAATCAAGCGAGGAAAGTGTAAAGAAAAATTGAAGAAAAGACAAATTTAATCAGACAGCTAATTTTGTTAATTCGGATGTCAACACTGCCCGTTCATGTGACGAAACGCTGTGCATTAGTGACGTGTGGTATTCGAGGTATACAGTATATCACAAATATTTACCAAATATTTAACATTCAAAACAAAGCCAACTAAAAGAAAACGAAATTATAGTTCCACCTTTATAGAAAAATTTGAACACAAAATTGACGTCAAACATTCAAGGCGGAACTTAGACTTGATTTCAATGTTATTTGAAATACTTGACCGGTAATAAATCAAACCGCGCGTTTAGTGACAATCAATAATTGCCTTACCGAGGTTTTAACCACAAGTAAATAGATAGTGAACACTTCCAATGCAGATAATTTCATAATATCAATATTCCCAGAATTAACAGTAACATTAAATTGTTTTTCTTAAAATGTTCCTGATTCTCACTAGTTGTTCGTAATACAACAATAACTGTCTTCGGACTGAGCTCTCGAATGATGAACCAATCAACTAGTTAGAAATCATGACTTTGTTTTCATAAATAATAAAATGGCGAGCGTCTATTGACATAGCGTTTATTGCATAATAAAACTAAGTCTTAAAATAAATAACACTAGGAAATGTTATAAATTAAGGATCCCGCCTGCTAGCCTCAGAAAGGAGACGTTTGAAAATCTACAAGAGTCGGAGATGATTTGTACATCATAACCTTGCGAAACGGGAGTTATCATGGTTGAACGATGTTGCAACAAACTTCTGATTATCTCTTAGACATGAGAGCAACTTATCGACAAAGATGTTTGACCACGTATGCCTGATGGGCTTGGCGTTGTTTAGAGAAGAGTTCAGAGTGCAGTGTTCGATGCATTCCTCAAGATAGTGCTATCGATTTGAATTTATGCATCGCTTCCTATTGAAAGTGCTTATAATGATGATGATGCTTTTTATTGAAAGTGCTTATAATGATGATGAGTTTTTTATTGAAAGTGCTTATAATGATGATGAGCTTTTTATTGAAAGTGCTTATAATGATGATGAGCTTTTTATTGAC
>JAYJMG010121878.1:0-11411 GCA_036873935.1 Stomotoca atra
ATTTTAAGAAACAGGGTCTATATAATCGGTAAACAAAAGAAACTTATTTTAGCCAATTTAATTTTGAGATTTAATGAACTTGATGCCAAATCTACATACATAACTGTATCACTTTTTAAATTCTCTGTTATTTCTATTTAGGTGGTTGCTTATACCAACAAAGTCGAGTACTGAAAGTTGCTTAAGATTTTAGCTGTTCAGTACTGGTTGCTTATTATAAACTGGTTGCTTATAAAAAAAAAAAGTGTATACCACGAAGAAGCCAATAGGCTGCATTTTTGTAAGTTATTTAATCATGTATACATTGAAAGTGTTTTCTGATTATATACACTGGTGTTGTATTCTTCATTCACATAAAGAAGGTACAAAGAAAAGCACACAAACTAAGATTAATGCACCATCTTTTCTGTCGCATGTTTCCATAGCAAAGAGGATATACTATATAATCGGATCAAAGTGGATATAACGGAAGATGGTAGATGCCGCAGCAGACACCACAACTGGGTTTAATCAATGTTTTAATTATTAAATTTTTATTGCACAAAACATCAACCCACCCACATTTTAGCGTCGCGCGAAAATACGAAAAATTAATTTGTGTGCCACCCTCAACAATTTGTTTATAGCTATAATAGCTACATATTCTGAATATAAAGATCTGTTTATTTCAGAGAAATGAGATTTCTGTCACAATTTTTTAATTCGTGCCAGTCCGGGACTCAGCCCCTCTTCCCCTCTAGCAGCGACCAAAGTCAAAGAAAGAAAGGCTGCTGCCAAAGCGCATATAAAAAAGTGGCCCCAAACAAAATGACTCTTCTTGAAGGGGATTTGGAATATTTTGTCAGTTGAGACATTATGGTTGAGAAGAATCAAAATATAATGAATAATGACTGATTTTTCCATCACAAATAGCTGAGACCTCACTTACCTTACCGCTTCAGCAAGGCAAAAAAATATCTGGCAACAAATAAAAATTTTGTTTTTACCTTCATCAGAGCTATCTTTGGATATTTTCTTTGGTGTTGAGTTCATACCCATCAAGAGATTTGAATCGACTCAATATTTATCAAAGAAATCCATAATTTAAATGTTGCCAAGAGATTGTTCATGGAGGGAAAACTTCATAAATTTGCAGATGGATGAAGAATCACCATTTTGTAGAGGCGCCATTTCCTTCTATTTTTACTTGGTCTTTGTTGACTAGACACATTCCGGTATTATCCATGAAAAAGACATAGGGTAAACAAGGCAAATCTTTATTAGTTTGTAATGCGAAAAGTATGGTCACTGTCGTAACCTAATACAACTTCGTCTCCAGGGCAGGAGACGGCAGTACACGTTCAAACTGGCAACATGGTCAATCAAAACTGAAAAAGTAAAGCCTAATTGCACTAAATTTTCCTCCGACCGTGGCCTAATGGTCAAGGTTCAATACCCGTGCTTGACATGCTTGGGATCATGTCTAAAAAGCTGCTCAACCCATACTTTGTGAGGGAAATTGGGCAGATGGTTCAGAGTGATCATCGGGTGTTGCATAGTCTAGTAAAACTAAACTCACTCACTTTCCCTTTTGATATTCCTTGCTTGACTTTTGAAGAGAAAGAGAAAGCGTCTCAAAAAATAGCAAAATCTAGCCGCGGAGCAAAAGAGAGTGACAGGTATCCTAGCTAGGTGTTGCAGGGGGTTGTCTAGGAGAGTACTTTCCCTTCAAATGGGGCTGTGTCGTTCAGTAGAGCGTTAAATACTCCAGGATCTCCCACTTAAGCCGTGGCCCCTCCTGGAAACAAGCGACAGGGTATAGCCCTTGAGCTTTGTGAGGCTATCCACTATAAATATAAACCTCAACTCAACTCATCCCTGTCAGAGACACACAGCCTCGATGACAAGTCACTTTTCCGTTGTAAATATGAGACACTATTGCTTTAAATTGGCGATATAACGATATAAAATAAGTCCACCCTACTATTACGCAGCAAAAGAAACGGGGTAATTTACCCAGTGTCTGGATGCAAGAGCGATGATTCGAGACCCAAGAGTACCTGGATGAGGTATGATCGAGTAAAGCCACCCTTCTTTTAAACGCCCCCTCCGATAAATTCCACGACTCATTTTTCTGAAAATAAAACAGTAAAGAATGTCGACTTGGCGGTACACTCCACTCCTATCCTCAAATGAAACAGTGGGAAATGTTCCCTCCTTGTAGAATCTGCTCATTCCGTGATTTGATCGAATCTCTTTTTCTCTATTTGGGAAATAGACGACCCTAAATGCTCTTAAAAGCGAAAAAAATATCATGTGATGATATTTATTCGAAGAATTGACCTTTACGATATCACGTTTGTGTGCCTGAAAGAGAATAGCCAGGGTTCCTAGCCGTCTTGTCGCTATGATTTGAAAAGAGGGCTAGGAACCCTTGCTAGAAAGAGAAGTGATTACGCAACCTCGTTCCCAGGGCTTCTTCTCTTTTTTGATACACTGATGGCGCCATCAGTTTATCAAAAAGGAGAAGAAGCCCTGGGAACGAGGTTGATGATTACGTCGTTTCATACCGCGGGAGTTTGGGCACTAGTGTTTTGCTTGTAGGGACAAATGAAAAAAATGGTCGCTTGAAGCGGGAACTTTTAGAAATTGTTTCTACTCTTATGCACTTTGAAAATGGAGTGTGAATTAACTGAAAAAGAGAATTGCATGGCCTGGCTCAAGAATCGTGGATTATCTACGTCTGGAAATTTGAACGAACTTCAAATGAGAATCAACCGATTTAAACTATATCCGTCACTAGCTGAGAAGTTACATGAAAGCTGAAAAGAATTTTAATTTTGGTACCAAACAGCACGATTTTATAATATCAGATGGTTGATAAGTTAGTTTGCAAAAGTGAATAAAAGTTATTTCTATAACACAATTCTTGAAAGCAAAAGCAAAAGTCAACACTAACTTTGTTTACTAGTTACGCTACCATTTTCTCATCATTTGTCCCTACAAGCTAAATATTAGTGTCCAGACTCCCGGTATAAAACGACTATGAACTTCCCGCATCAGCATACTTCAACTGGTACGAAATAAGCGTCTTAACAGCCAGTGATCAAAGTTCAGAACCTTTATCGCGGTGTGGACTACGGACTTTTATCAATGCCAGTCACCGAACTTTTGCAAATGAAGAGTATTTCTAACTTAGTTCTTGTTTCTACTTTTGATATGTTGCTTTTTTGAGGCAATTTTCCAACACCGACTCTGACTTCTGTCTCTCTTCTGATATTGGGAATCACACGCAGGTTCTCTTTTTGCGCTGCTTTTTATTTTTGTTAGTCTTGTGGGGCTTCATTTGCTTTGCTTGTGCTTTGCTTTTTTGAGGGCAGTCCTATCACGAGGTTATCCTGTATTATGAGGTTATCCTGTGAAGGAGCAGGAATTCTGTTAATATTGTTTCTTCTAAATATTGTTGAAAGTAACGGTTGACAGTTGATTGTTACACTACTTTGGGATGGGATGTTATAAACGACACCCATAATAAAACATGAAAAGCATATTATCTCTTAATGAGTTTAAGAATTTAATCAGGAAGTGGCAACCCAGACACTGCCCATGCAGACTATTATGTAAGGAATGTGTTGATGGTGTAGGTTTTGTTTTTGCTTCTATCTATCAGGCCAGCCACTAATCATATGCAAAATTCATTTCTTAATTCTTATATCGGCAATCATGGATGAACAGATGTAACTTTTGATGATACACTCTTAAACTCGGTTCACACTGGATGATAACTAACGGTAACTAGCAATAACTCACAAACGATAATTTTTTGTGTCTAATGTGAACGTGATTCTGGAATTTGATCTTTTCCTATCGTTAGTTATCATTTGAATTATCGTCAATTTTTTTTTTATATTTATCGTTAGCTAGCGTTCAACATCAAAAGGATTTCCAACATTTTTGAGCATATAAGGCGAAAAAGAAAAGAAAGTGATTGCTTGTAGCGTGTTTTACTTTTGCAAAAGCAGAAAAAAATTTGTTGCCTTGTCAATGATGGAAAATGAACAGCTAGTTGAAATTGTGAGACAGTTTGTGAGACATACTTTAGCTCTTTGACAAGGTTGTTCAACGCTCCTAATTGGTCCCTTCTCTTGAAAATTTCCCTCATCCATTTACTTCTTGTTTTTGTTTTCTTTTTGACTTTTATACTCCAAAGTAAAACATACAGCATTATTATTAAGTCCTCCTCTTCAGAGTCGGACATTTCTACAATAGAACATAGTCATAAGGCTATGAATAGAGCAATATATAACTTTTTGAGAGTTTCTATTTGTAATGTGAACGTCAACAGGTGGTTTTCTAAAATTATCGTCAAAAAGTTATCATTGGTTATCGTTCAGTGTGAACGGACCTTTATTACATATTTATTATATATATATTCATTTATTGGTTAGGGCATAGGCTAATTCTGCTATATCTTCTTCTATTATTGAATTTTTTTCCTGCTTTCTCTTGCTTCTGCATTTTGCTGCTGCATTTTTCTTCATACAGTATGTCACCTTTTCTCTTTTCTTTCTTCTTCTTCTTTCTTAGTCCCTTTAATTAGGCCCTAAAAGAACTGGTGTACCCTGCTCATCTTTGTTTGTTCTTTATCCTTTGTTTAGCCTAGATACTAAGAGGGTTTAACTGACAGTTTGACACCATCCAAAAACAATGGTCAATTTCTTCAGAGTGGACCCGCAACTTTTTTCGTCCACAGCCCCGACTGAAAGAGACAAAATCATCCCTAGCGCCGAACATCCCAATAATTAATAGAGCCAACATATTGCTTGTGGTATTTAAAGAAAGATATATTTTATATTATGTGACTGTACAGGGGATTTTGATAACAAACTTAATAACGTTCATCAAATAAAGATTTAACATTTCTGGAAACAATAGAAATATATAACGTTCCAAGAAAATCTTATAACTTTAAAAGCATTTTGTGTTTAACGTTCTAACGTTCTAACATTTTCGAAAATAACCTTTTTCTAAACAAACGTTAAGTGCATAAGCGTTATAACGTTATAACGTTAAAATGTTAACCTGAAACAAAATGAGAATTAACAAGGTGCTTCCTCTGTTGTTTACTTGCTACTGCAGTTACGCTTGTTTCTTCATCTCCTGTTGAAGTAGCCTTCATTCTAGGCTTCGTAGCTCAGGATACTTTTTAAAAGCCTGAGCTATTGCGAAGGCTAGTTCAGAACTTGTGCAACCTCTTCCCAGGGCCTCTTCTCCATTTTGATAAAGAAGAAGAGGTCCTGGGAACGAGTTTGGAACTTGCAGTGACTTAGGCGGAGTTAACAAGGAATTTTATATCGGGGGCGAAGTATGAAAATTGCGTCTTTTCCTCTCTTCGCTTTCCTTAAAAAATGTGACGTGGCCTCACTTACAATGCAAGTTTCAAACGAAAACCTTGATTTACTTTCATCAGTGTTAAACGTAGAAATAACTTACTGGTGACAAACACTCACGCTGCGTTTCATAAATAATTATTTTCTTATGTTAATTAAGCTCGCAGTTTTTTTCATTAATTCCTAGGAGGTTCATTCAAATCATCAATATCATTTGCAGCGTGCAGCATTTTTACTTTCTTATTGCATCTGTTGATCTAGCAACCAAAAAAATTAGATTGCTAATTAAAAAAGAATATTCTTTTTGTATTTGTACCTTGTATATATGTAACAAATTTTTCATGCTGAGACTAAAAATCGAAGTCTGAAGTCCAGGATAATTCCAGTTCATTCCGAAGCACTTCACAGCAGGCAATAAAGAAAATCTGCCCTCTGTCGTGTGGAAGAGGATCTGTAAGCTAGGAGTCTGACCTCCCAGCTGCCCTACGGCAGGGTGAATGACTCGGGAATGAGTCTCCTGTACTGTTCTGCTACTGACTACACAGCAGAGCAGTGACCGTGATGAGCATTTTAAGCACATCACCGTTGACTTCTGCGAGGTACATTCTGAAGACAGTGATGTCACTCGTCTCGGAGCTGTGCCAGAAGATGAAACTAAACAGCTTGAGGGTATTTTAGCTTTTGAGAGCTTGAATTGAGGCTTAAAAATGAGCTCACGGCTTTCGATTCTAAAGACGAAACGCATTGTATATTGAAAATCAAAATTGGACTGCCACCAACCTCATTCCCAGGGCTTCTTTCCCCTTTTTTTACTGACGGGCACGGAGAAAAAAAAAACTGAAAGAAGCCCTGGGAACGGGGTTGGACTGCCACATCTGTCAACAAACATTTTAGTCAGCACCTCATCTTCGTGTTACACTTCAAGCCCTGACGTGTCATAGGATTTCGATCGGCTCAGCAATGACCTGAACGTTTCTATGAACCAGAGTCATCAACCAACCCGCATCATCCTAGATCACTTCGGGGAAGTGTGCACCCATGCAAGTAGTTAGCCAGATCATGGGAGAGCTGTGACCGCCGCCGATTGTTAAGTCCAATCAACCTCTCAGACAAATGTTTGTGACAGTTTTCGCCCATGCACAAATCTTCTTTTGCTTACAAATTTTGTTCAAACATTACAAACGATTACAAATTTTATTGTAATGTAATTTTTAATGTCAGCCAATAAAGTGCTAATAATAATACCCACTATTGCGATACTAGATACCATATTTCCTCTATCTTATTTGATTTTCGACTCCTAGGCCTTATTAGAGGGCGACGCTTAAAAGAGGCCGGCGGAGCTAATTAGAGGAAACGGTACCCCTATCATTGTTTTTTCAGTAGTCAAAGAAATTTGCAATGAGCAATCGTAAACTAATATCAAAATAAAGACACAAACATTATGATTTTGAGTAAGTGAAATGACTTGAACCCACACCTATATCACACCCTGCTGGTCACAGGATTGCAACCAACTACCTTTTATAAGTTCGTTGGTTATGGGCTTCCGTCAGTTGTAGTTGGACGTCTGAAGTCCTATGGCTATAAACATTGTTTACAATTTTGCTACAATTCATTTTAATTTGAATATTTACAGAAACCTGGACACAATGGGTGATACTACGCAAAAGAAGCAAGCTTCCCCACCACCATCAGCATTGAAAAACTTCCTGGCAGGAGGTGTTGGTGGAATTTGTTTGGTCGTCACAGGTCAACCACTGGATACAATAAAGGTTTGATTTGAATTTTAATTTAGCTTTCAATTTAGTACTGTAGATCACACTGCTAAACTCAGCCTTTGTGTTTGTTCATATTTACCAAGGCATTTCAAACTGAATGTCCTATATGTTATGTTTGACCTGATGATAGGGATTTATTTAGGAACTAGATTCTTGATAGTGGCTGAATGGATAAACTCCGCTTTATGCCAGGTTTTTTTTTGTATTTAAGGAAAGAAATCTGAAAAGCAATGGAAACCTGGCCTTGTCGTTTTCTCTATTATATTACACATTGATTGTTATCGAATTTGATATCTTTAGATAGTAAAAACAATGAGGAGATAGAAATACTTCCTTCATAACCTATTTTATGAGTGGGTGTTGTCCAACTGGTTCACCAGCCAAACTTGGTAAAAAAGTTACCAATGCGATCTAGCTATATTTACAGCTGAATATTCATTGTTTGTATTTCCTAACACCAATACAAGATATTATGTGGCCCGTATTGCTTCTTTGTGCCATCGCTCCAACTATTAAGGATGACTTCAATGACTTCCTTGAAATGTTTGCAATCCCAATGCTTCCCGGATAGCTTACAAGCCAACACCTTCATTTTTGGCAATAGTGAATGCGCTTTATCCGGATACGATGGAAGACAACAGTTTATTTTTCTCATTATTTAAAACAAGGTTTTAGGCCCACTGAAATTGCCCTGAGCTCTGAGATATACAGTCTTGGTAATCCTCCCCTATTTTAATAATATCACCTATATAGGCAGCAGGTACATGATTCAGACACCTTAGAAAAGCTAATAGTGGTTTTTAGTAATACTGTAAATTTCCTGGGTTCATGCATAAAACCATTTGCCACAGAGAAACTTGAGCATGCACAAATGGGACAAAATTAAGTGAGATGAGAACACATCGTCACAAAACATAACTCAACCATTATTTATTTATTTATTTATTATTTATTTATAGCTTTCTGACAATATGATATTGTTCCTCTGGGGTCAGTTCAAAATATACAATTTTATATAAAAAAAAGACTACCAAATAGCTTTTGTAATTCTCTTTTCTTATTTTAATTCTGTTTGCCTTCCAATTAGTTATCAGTCAATAGCCTTGGTCATGTCATGTTCATCTGTTTGTGGGTGTGTGTGTGGATGTGTGTAAATAAATGTCTATGTTTATATTATTAATGAAGTAGGCCAACATTGAGTCCTTAATAATGGATTCTAACATTTTACAAATGATACTTGTTAAACTTACTGGTCTATAGTTATTTGGGTCATTTTTATCACCTTTTTTTAATATTGCAGTAACGCGAGCTTTCCTCCATTCATCAGGTCCGATTCAAGTTTCCATTGTTGTTCTAAATATGCAAACTAACAACGGGATTATGGCTTTATCCATTTCTTTCAGAACCCGACTATGAACCTCATCAGGACCAGGAGATTTTGACACATTTAATTTCTTGATCTTTTGTAACACAATTTCCTCAGTAACTTGCATGTTGAATGGAAAAAAGGCTTCTGGTTTATTCTGTGGCATCCATGTGTTCGGTGTTTCTCTTGTGTACACACTATTAAAAACCCTGTAGTACTTCTGCCTTGTCACTATTTGTCAATTCCTTTTTACAATGGTCTTTATACAAGTTCGGAATTCCACATTTCACTGCTCTTTTGCTATATACATATTTCCAAAAGCATTTCGGATTCTTTTTTATGTCATTGGAGATTGATTTTTCTACATTTTTAACAAGTTTTCGTGTGACAGACCTTAGCTGGTTACTTATCTCACGATACTCAAGATAATCTTTGCCATCTTTGGTTTTTAAATACTTTTTCCATAGTCTATGCTTTTTACGTGGCTTTGATAGACCATTTTTATCCAAAAAAAATTATTAAGTATTATGCATGAATAATTTATTTGAGATTTTTCATGTATGGGTACATTGTGGATCCATTCGTTTGGTGCAAAATTAAAATGCAAATGTTAACCATTTTGCCCCAGTTGCCTCCAGTCCCAAAGAAATTGAAATTTTGCCGCTGCTGCCTCTGTTTTAGCGGCAGCTCTTTTGGATTTCAATTTTGCTCAGCAATAACCATCGTTAGATACTGCAGTCTTCGTACTGAACCTTCTTTTTGAAGGATGTAAATACTTGCTATGTTGTAACAAGGAACGCAGGCTGCCGCTTTTTGTAAACAAACAAAATGGCTGACGTCCGCATAAATTAGCGGCAACAGCGGCAAAAGTTGGTGCCAAAGAAATGGAACATGGATGCAAAGGGAGGTTTGACCTGAAAAAGTTAAGTTTCCAAGCATTTATTTGCCAATTTTGCTGCAGTCACCTTGCTTTTCGAGCAAGGCAACAGCGGCAAACATATTTTGCCACAATTTTACCAAAGAAATGGAAATTTGTAGGCAACAACGGCAAAATTGGCAAAAAAATGCACCAAACGACACAGATAATACAGATTCATCAGTTGTTAAGAGACGCCAATCTTTTAAAAAATTGTTTATGTTGCCTCCTTTAAACTTACCAATTTTTTCCCTTAATTTCTTGAATAATAGGAAGATTCATCTTCATCTAATGTTTTCCGTTGGTCAGTCCTTTATTTGTCGGACTTCTTTTTTGATTGATATCACTGATGTTGATTTGGTGGTTTCCGGTTCTGTTGGCCCAGCCTAAATATACTTCTGGGTCTGTTTCCCATTTGATGAGGTCTTTTAAAATCATTATTGCCATTGAGGCGGTAAAAGTCTTCCCACTGTCCTGTGTGTATTTTGTCCTTGTTTAAAAATAGTTTTGCCGCCTGGGCATCACTCCTTGCATCTTTAACAGCTTTTCCCAGTCAGTGTTCTCTGGGTGTGGTATTTTCACCTACAGCTCGTAGGTCTCGGTGAAGTGTGGCTTTCACATTTGATCTTAGTTTTGAAGATTGCTTCTCATGTACATGCCTTGTTAATAACACAGCCTCCAGAGGAGTGGTGAAATCACTTCTGTTGCCAGTATCACACAGCTGTCTTTGTCCGCCCGAATAATATTGTTGACCATCTGTGTGACCAGAGCTGTTGTTTTTACCAGTGTGTTTTGAGTCTTGTTCAATTCAGTATCTACCCACCCATGAAACGGCGTAAAACTTGATATTTTCATGATCTTCTTGTTCAACAGGGGTGTACCAATGGTCTCAGCATAATTTTTTGACACTTCATACTTTCCAAGTATGTTTACCTGGCTTCATTCCAGTATTTGTTTGTTCTGGATGCCAAGCCATCATTGAGGTTGAGGTTATTCACATGTTGCTGCAACCATTCCAACCAGCAATTCATTGATGTCCTTCATCATCAAAGTCTTAGTATTTCTCTTTGATTTCTTAAACCAGGCTTTCCTTAATAGTGTCAATTGGTTGTATGGTCATAGGTGTCTGACCTGATGCGACTGCACCTGTCGAAACATTCAGTTCATTTCGGTAGGACTGAAAGAACCACAAAATACATTCAGTATTATTCGTTGTTGTAGCTTAATTACATAAATTTTCTAGCTAATTAAAAAAACTTTAGTGCTGATTTTTGAGGTGAACCAGATTAGGCTTGAGCAAGTATGCTTACCTCTTGTCAACACTCGCTTTCACAATTTCTGGAGAAGAGGTCTGGAATCGCATATAGTGCTCTCATATTACCTCTATCCAGACAACTGGAACCAAGATGTAAAATAATCCCTAAAGAAATGATGAGGATAACTGACGTCATTGCATTGCACCCTAACTCTGGTTCCCGTATCTCAAATAACAAAGAGACATAACTGACGTCTTATGCGGTTCATGTTACCCATTGGAATGTGCCTAATATTTGTACCAATTTTACATTGCAACATGACTTCGCTATGACATCACTGTAATATCTTCGATGTCTCATACCCAAACCACTTTGACATCTCATATCTGAACCCCATAAGATGTCATTTGTTTCCCTTTCCCATCGCAACTGTGTGATCTTATGTATTATCTTGATTTTCAAGCTTTATCCAATAGGACCTCTGGATCAAAAAATACTTCTGTCCCTGTAACGTCACATCATGATGCTGCACTTGTCCCTGTATGACGTCAACTGTAACGTCACATCATGATGCTGCACTTGTCCCTGTATGACGTCAACTGTAACGTCACATCATGATGCTGCACTTGTCCCTGTATGACGTCAACTGTAACGTCACATCATGATGCTGCACTTGTCCCTGTATGACGTCAACTGTAACGTCACATCATGATGCTGCACTTG
>JAYJMG010121878.1:11511-23686 GCA_036873935.1 Stomotoca atra
CTGTAACGTCACATCATGATGCTGCACTTGTCCCTGTATGACGTCAACTGTAACGTCACATCATGATGCTGCACTTGGAAAATAAGCTTTATCTTAGACACTATAGTTCATTAAAAGGGCTCAAGAAATCATTTGAAATTTTTTGTTAATGTTTTTATGTCATTTGATTCTTGTGTGATGCCACTTTTCTGGCATATGCCGAAAGTTCCGGAAGGAGCGATTCTTGAGTTTTCTTTCCACTCAGAAACAACCCAGGCCCCCAGATTTTTAGGTTTTACTTTTGGCACACGTCAAATTCAAGAGTGGCATCACTGCACAATGAGTAGAAAGTAAGTGTGCCGGCGATTTTTATTTTGCGCTTTAGTTTGCTAGAAAAACAGCTTTTTCATTCATTCATTCGATTGGTTAGTCGAACATATATTCAAATTTTAAGCCAATGAGTGGCCCAGGGCAAACTTTTCTTTGAGAGATATTCAACTACGGCTGTACCAAATTTTAAAAGAAATCTGCAATTTCTTCAGAACATGGAGCTCTTAGAAGGTCAAATATTGATTTTAAAACTCAAACTCATACCAGTCGCATGGCCTTTAAACATATTTGCAATAATGTAAACAATAAACTGTTCAACAACATTAATAGAATTACGCACCTGGCGTTCTCGATTTTTGAATAAACTAATAAACGATCTCCAATAAGCGCAACTGTGCACAGCACATGTCTGTGAAAGCGCTTAAAGGTCATCTAGAACTAATAAGAATAAAAAATCATTGTTTTTGCTAAAAAATTGTGTGTGTACAAGGAAAGCCCTATGAAGTAATTATTTAAAAAAAACTAAAAAAGTTAACTTTGCTTTCAAAAGGGTATCCTAAGCCCTTAAACCATTAAATTGTGAAGGATTTTTTGTACAAAGTTTGATATTCAAAGATTTTAATGATGGGTGTTAATAACGATGATCAGATTTTACTTTGATTTGAAGGCTTTATAATATTGTTGCTGTTGTGTCTGTATTGTAGGTGCGATTGCAAACACAAAATGTGAAACCTGGTGAAACACCAATGTATACAGGAACATTGGACTGCACAAGAAAAACGATTCAAAAAGAGGTATGTTGTGAGGATGGTGTCACAGTAAAAGAAGAAGCTTGTTTCCAATAATTGTAGAATATGTGCTCCAAATGTTTTTGTTGCTCTTTTGATAGAACACATTGCTACCAGAGAAAGAGACCATTATTTTTAGATTGAAAATTGACAGTTGCGTTATCTTTTATATCATTTGAGCAACCTTCTTATTTCAGGGTATCCGTGGTCTTTACAAGGGCATGGCAACTCCCTTGCTTGGTATTTCTCCTATTTACGCTATTTGCTTCTTTGGATTTGGTGTTGGTAAAAAATTGCAGATCAAAGATCCTAATCAAGAGTTGACGTAAGGAAATATCCTTTTTTTTGCAAAGTTAGTCCATGCATGTCTACCCTTGTGTCTAGACTGACAAATTTAATTGGATGACCACGATTTGGGATGTGACATCATCAAAAAATGTGGTTCTTCGCCAATGGGGCTTTTAATTTTATTTTTAACTTATCCCCGTTTAGATTCCAATAAACAACGCAAAAATACATCAAATTGCAGAAAATTTGGCTATTGAAATATTTTCCCCATCCATCCCCAGCTGAAAAAAACAATTTTTGCCCCAAAATTCCCCAATTTCGAAATGGCGTCATCATCATTCAAATTTTTTTTAGCATCCCACCTAACCAAATTTGAAAACTTATATGGAATAGAGTGTATTTGCTGCGTCATAAGCAATTATATGTTCTTGAAATTTCAAAATGAAAATGAAATGAGACACAAATGTTGAGCTTTTAGTCAACTGGGTGAGATAACTTTCGATAAATCAAGACAAGTATGTAGATGTTAAATTTTTTTAAATCTTTTATTTGAAGGCTCCCGCAGATTTTCAATGCTGGACTGGTTGCTGGTGTTTTCACGACTGCCATTATGGTACCAGGAGAACGAATCAAATGTCTTCTACAGGTGCAATGCATTACGTAATAATATTCAATAATAGCTAGAGGGATTTAATATTCGGTTTAATTTTTACAGTGATCCTCTGGTATTCGTAAATGTTCATTGTAGAGTTTAACTCATCATTCTTTAAAAATGAAATCTGTTCGCCATGTTAAATATTAAAATCAAATACATTTTTATTAAGTAGAAAGCTTTTCGGCTTACGCCATCATCAGTACAGTAAAATTTTGTATAATACAAACGAAAAATTTCAGATATATCATGGGTTTATCATACTTATGTACGTACTTATCATACGAAAATTTCAGATTTATACATATATAAAGTAAAGTAAATCATAATTTTACATAACATTTACAGCTGGTTATCTTGTTTCTATCCCAGTGACATTGTATTTTGTCATGCTAGCTCACTAAGTAAGTCTGATGTTAAGGATTAGAAATGTTTTTTTTGTAACAAGTATAAATGGGTGTACCTTACGTTTATTTATTTTTGCGTGGATGAACAAATTTTTTGGATTCATAAATAAGATATGTCATTAAACAATGACTGTTCGATTTTGGTCAGATTTTTTAAATGACCTCAGTAATCAAGAAAGTACAGTTGTTTATTTCTTTTCTTAAGAGAAAAATATTTTTCAAATTCTCTATCTTCGCGGAAATTAATCCACGCAAAATTTTTCAAGGTCGACATTCTCGGAAATTTACCCACGTAAAATTTATAATTTGCATTATCCTGCAATGGAAGGGTCTCAAGTTTTATATTGCCTCTAGATTCAAGCTGGTGACTCCAAAAATGCCAAATACAATGGTCCCTGGGATTGTGCGAAACAAATTTATAAAGAAGAAGGTTTGTTCAGAGGATTGTATAGAGGCACTGCAGCAACGATGCTTCGAGGTATGTTTGAGCTTTATTTGCTAAGAGAACTGACTTGTTAAACAATTTGCAATGTGTTTCAAATGCACGGTCTTCTTTTCAGATGTTCCTGCAAGTGGAGCCTATTTCATGGGTTACGAAATGTTGTTAAGAGCTCTCACCCCCGAAGGAGAAAGGTATCTGCTCGTTCGATTCTTTCTCTCCTCTTCCTTGTCTTCTGGAAAGCTACAACAACTTTTTTCTCTTTTTAGCCGCGCCCATTTGAGTCCACTGAGGATTTTAGCTGCAGGAGGTATTGTAATATTTCTTCGTTTTTCTTGTTATTGTGGTGAGCAGCATGCTATTGGGTCAAAGGTTGGGTCAAACCTTATGAAAGAGAAACACTGGTGTGATTCTTTGTTGACTATTTCAGGACTTGAAATCCTGTGCACTTGAAATTTTGGGCAGGACCAAGTTGTTTTAATGGCACCTTTTGTGCACAGAATCTATTTGGTAAGTGCTTGAAGAGTGCAGGAATTGTTAAAAAGGTTACGATTATAATAAATTAATAAAGACAATTTTTCATTAAAGGACCAGCTATAATAACATGTTAACTCTATAAGTTCGTTTTTCTATACCGAAATTAGTGATAGTTGTGATATGCTGCAATGGATTTTTCAAGGCTGGAGCTTCTTTCACATTATAATGCGTCGAAATTCGATACGATGCTGTATACCAAACAGCACTTCGCTATCAAACATCCTTTTTTCACTGCATTCAGTTGAACTATTTGACTGACATGGGATCTGCCCATGGGATGTGCTTGCTCTTTTTATAGCAGTAGACTGATTTCAAAAGGAGCTTTCAATATAATTATGGAAAATAATATAAATAATATAAATTATAATATAAAATTTGGATGCATTTTATTCTGAATTTTGGAGAACTTTCGATGTTAGTATGTTGCATGCACGTGATTGTTGCAACATTTCTCGTTTATCTTTAATGGTAATTCTCTAGGTACTGCTGGCATTTTGAATTGGATGGTTGCTATCGGTCCGGATACATTAAAAACGAGGTTTCAAACAGGTACGATGGTTGAATTTGAAAGAAAGTTGTGTTTTGTTCAGTGTAGTGAGGCTCGACGATTAATTTCAAGATGATTAAGCTCACATTTTACAGGGTCTTGTCACTTTCAATACAATGTATCCATCAAAACGCATCGCTCTAAGAAAAAAATTAATAATTTATACTGGTGGTTGCTCTTATTCTGCTGTGTCAGTAAAATATGGGTGTGGCCCGAAGCAAGGTGGAAAGAGCAACGAGCAAGGAAGGAATTTCCATACTTTTTCATTCCTCACACGAGATCCTTACTGACGAGATCCCTTTTCTTACACCTTGATTATTTACGGACTTTTTTATTCATTTTTTGCTATGCGAATTATTATTTATTTAGCTCCACCAGGTACCTATAATGGTGTTCGAGATGTTTTCAAGCAAATGGTAAGGTTTTATCCGCTCAAAACTACTGACACGTTTGCCTGAATATGTGGAACTTTATTCCTTTACCAATATGCTTATAAGCACCAGGCTTTATAGGTTTCTGAAAAAAACTAACAGCTGTGGGCCTTGCACCTAAAATTCTTAGCAACTGGAAAACATTATTTTGGCATTGTTTTTTGTTAGGGTGCAACTGAGGCTGTTCTCAGTAGAACTTTGGAGGATACAAAAATACGTACAATCGAGCTTAATCGATTTTTTTATTTCCAGGTTCGACAGGAAGGTGTTTCAGCTTTATTTAAAGGATTGACACCTGTTATGTTGCGAGCCTTTCCTGCAAATGCGGTAAGTGCTTTAATTTACTTGTTTTTGTTTTACCATCGCCAAAACAATGATAGTAACAGCAACAACAACAACAACAACAAATTAATTGGCAGAAAGTGAATTATTTGATGCATCATCGAAAAGCCAATCAAAAGTGACAGTAGTGCTTGTGATCTGCTGACGAGCATGGTAAGCTATTAGGTGGTGTTTCTAAAACATCACAATGTACCATACCTCGTTTGATCACCTCTTTTTCACGCTGCTACCCCCCGTTCACTTTTTTAGGCGTGTTTCCTTGGTTACGAGGTGGCGATGAAAGGGTTGAACGCGATGGCACCGAATTGGTGATTCGCGTGTTTCCTGTTGTTGATAATCATCATTTGAATTCATTCAACTTGTTCAGAGTTTTTTTTGTGTTTTTTTTAACATATACATAGTGAATTTTTTGAATATTTTACTATTTAATTTTCATTGTTTATCACTACCTACAAAGTTGTATACATGCTTTCAATGTTTTATGATTATTCTCATTGTTTTACAGTAATTTATTACAATTATCATGATTTTTTGTTGCTGCTAAATTTGTTGAATTCTGTGTCGAATCGACGTTGTGCCTTCTAGCTCATGTTAACAAACTCTGTTGTGCAACACTGCATTGCTTGATTATTTTGAAATTGTTTGTCGTTCTTGATGTGTCTGTTGGCATGACAGTAGGTTTTGTTTCCTTGACATGTCACTTGTTCGATCATACTGCAGCGTACTACTGTATATTTGAATATTGTCTGTTTGTAAAAAATTCTAATTACATTTATCAATCTCTTTTTCTTATTGTTCATACCGCATGATGAAAGGATGGTTCACATGTCTTGATTTTGAGTTAATCTGAGTCTTCGTAGAGACTATACTTCTTCAGACAGAAGAAGAAATTTGATTTCGGTCATGGTAGGTTCCCTGTGACTGTCAAGCAAATCAATGTGATAAAAAGAAACCTATCAGATTGTAGTCATTGTTTTATGTCGTAAGCTGAAGACTAACAACTTCAAGTCAATCGTGTTACGTCACTTTCCGTGTGCTAGAAAGTAATATTTTCGCGAAAAGTAGCATACCGTAAAACCCCGAAAATAAGCCCACCCAAAAGGCCCTTTGAGGTTTTACGGTATTACAAAACGAAACGAGTAGTCTTCATCGTAACTAAATTACTTCGTCTGAGAATTAACATTTGGTGACACCCACATTAGACGCAATAAGTAAATATTACCATGACAGGTGCCATTAATATTTCTCGCAAATGGTGCAGCTACAGCGGCAAGCTTGGCTAATGAAATTGCTACTGCCTTTAGAATCATAGGTTTTAAGACCACACCTAATGACGTCATTTATAGGATAAAGACAGGTGTCATTTAATATCTGAACGCAAAGTCGTCTTGCCGCATGAAATTGATCAGATTTTGCCCGTCCCTATTCCGTAGTTGATATCTATTTACTAAAGTCTGAGCCAAAAATGTGGTGCAGCAAAGAAAACACGTGCCATGATCCTCAGAAGCATTTTTTGAGCCAAAGAAACAGGACATCTGTTGTTGTTTTTTTAGCAATATTTAGGTCATTGGAAAGCTCTTCAAAAAAAGTAAATAAAAGACTTTCAAGAAGTAAGTATAGTGAAATTCTTTACCGTTTGATATTAGGTGTTAACAAGTCACTAAAATCATTACTTTAGGCAAAACATGGGGAAAAACTGAATCTTTATTGCTTATTATCTAAAAATCATGCTCACGATGCTCACCACAACCTCGAACCCAGGGTCGTTTGTCTCTTTTTGATATAAAGACGGCGAGGTTGACGATATTCACTTAAAAGTCTTTCAAGATTTAAGCCGAATCCCCACTAGACGAATTTTGTGACGATTTTCGGGACGAAAAGTAGAAACCTATTCTACTTTTGGTCAGGAAAAAAAGCGCAACCAATCAGATTTGAGCATACGCGACGATCGTCATAAAAATCGTCAAGTGGTGTCATATTTATCGTGGCTAGTCTCACTAAGCTCGAGGGCTATACCCTGTCGCTTGTTTCCAGGAGGGGCCACGGCAACCTCGTTCCCAGGGCCTCACGCTTTTTTATTTTGATAGAGCGATATTCTTCCTCGCTCTATCAAAATAAAAAAAGCGTGAAGGAGGGGCCTTGGGAACGAGGTTGGGGCCACGGCTTAAGTGGGCGGTCCTGGCGTATTTAACGCTCTACTGAGCGACACAGTCCTATTTGAAGGGAAAGTGCTCTCCCAGACAACCCCCGGCAACACCTGATGATCACTCTGAGAGAACCATCTACCCAATTTCCCTCACAAGGTATGGGTTGACCCGAGGGGCAGCTTTTCAGACATGATCCCAAGCATGTCGAGCACCTGACATGGTGAAAACTGTGGCTTTTATTTCGTATATATTTACCGAATTGAAATAAAGTGAATAAAATTTATCGTTAGTCAAAATACGACCACGTTTTACGTACTCGGTGGGGAATGTAGAGATTCGATTTAGTACATTTTCTGTTTCTAAATATTTCCCGCCTATCCAATTTCCCGACCCAGACTTCCACTGCAACTCTCAAATAGTTAAAAATGGCGTCATTTCGGGTTGGGAGTTAAAATAATTGAACAGAGATACTAGCCAAACTACGCGACCATTTGGAGTACAGATCATTCTTTTCCAAAATGAGAATTAGCTTAGTTGTTTTTAAACGAAGCATTTAAGTTATTTGAAATAGTTGGTAAGTACTTTTTAGCGTCTTAGCTGCGAAGGTATTAAGAAAATAAAACTTCATCGCTACGGTACCTACGCCCCTTTTTCACCACAGTCAATGGTCAAGAAGCTCCCACATATTTTAGTGCTGCTTTTCTTGATTTTGATGCGATTTTTTGAATAGCTTGCTGAATTTTGGTTTAAGCTAAGAAAGGAGATACTTCGTTGGGTCAATTATTCCTAGCGATTTTTGTGTCAAATATGTGCATGCATAATAAACATTTTATACACAATAACATTGATGTGTTGTTGCCTGGTTCAAATCCCTCCATGGAATATGAATTATCAACAATTGCCTAGCTTAAAACAACCACTTTACCAACTAGAACATGTGAATCTTTATAATATAAAAAGCATCAGCAATTTGATGCAACAGACTGACAGATTTGTTTTTCTTTATGATATTTGAATGATTATGTGGGTGTATAATATGCTGTTACACATACGTGGTATAAACAGGTGAGATGCAAGTCAAGTTAATGATTACTGCCAAACATGTTTGGTGAGAAAATTGGTTAAATGTAGATTGATTATTATATTTTTTTGATTTTATTCAAATTTAGAAAGGAGCAAAATGTCAGAGGAGGAGAAAATTTCATTGCATGATTATGATCATCCAGATCAAGGGGCCAATGATGAGGCTGACATTCCAGGATTGGCAGACTTCAAGGTGACAGCAGGGGAGCTCACAGATTTAATGAAATTAACTGGAAAAGAGTTAGTAGATGCTGTTGATTCACAGTACGGTGGTATAAATGGACTTGTCAAAGCTTTAAAAAGTTCCTCTATCCGAGGACTCCTTGACATACAAGGGGATATAGACAACAGAGTTAAATTGTTTGGAAACAATGTCATACCCACGAAACCGGCGAAAAGTTTCTGGATGCTCGTGTGGGAAGCTTTAGAAGATACAATCTTGAGAATTTTAATTGTAGCTGCACTTATTTCACTAGTGCTGGGAATGGTTATAGAAGATCCTAAAACTGGTTGGGTTGAGGGTTTCGCAATTTTAGTTGCAGTTGCGATTGTATCACTTGTTACTGCTCTAAATGATTGGCAAAAAGAAAAACAATTTCGCAAGCTGCAAGATAAAATTGATCAGGAACAAATGGTCACTGTAATTCGTGCCGGCAAAGTCAAAGAAGTAAACTTTGCTGAGTTAGTTGTAGGTGATGTTGTAAACCTAAAATATGGGGATATTGTTCCAGCTGATGGCATTTTGTTGCAAGCGAGTGATTTGAGAATTGATGAAAGTTCACAAACAGGCGAGTCTGATATGGTTAAGAAGGGACTCAATAAAGATATTTTGCTTTTGTCTGGTACACACGTAGTTGAAGGTAGTTGTAAAGTTATAATTACTGCAGTAGGAGTTAACTCTCAGTCAGGAATCATAATGCAACTTATGACAGGAAAAGTTGAAGAAAGTAACCCTAAGCCTCCTACTGAAGATGGTATGACAGATGTCGATCTTAGTGATAGCGCCTCTAAATCGAAAAAGGAGGATGTGAATGAAGAAAAAGGAAAATCCATTCTGCAGAATAAGTTGAATAAGCTTGCATTATCCATTGGTTGGATTGGGGTTGGAGCTGCTACGTTAACCACCTTGGTAATTGTTCTTCGCTTCTGTATTGAGACGTATGGCATTGATAAAAAAGGTTGGGACAACAGTCATCTTTTGGATTTCCTGAAAGCCTTCATAGTAGGTGTTACCATCATGGTAGTTGCTATTCCAGAAGGCCTCCCCTTGGCAGTAACCATATCATTAGCATACTCCGTGAAGAAAATGCTTCTCGATAATAACTTAGTGAGACATTTAGACGCATGTGAAACCATGGGAAATGCAACTGCGATTTGTTCTGACAAAACTGGTACACTTACTACTAACAGGATGACAGTCGTGGAAAGTTACATACAATCACAGCACTTTCGACAGGTTCCTCCTCATGGCTCATTGAAACAAGATTTCCTAGATCTGTTTTGCCAAGGAATTGCCATAAACAGCAACTATGCATCAAGAATAGAGGTCAGTATTTTGTTATCTTGTGAAAATACTATGGGTGGTGAATAGGTCTAGATTTAACTATGTGACTGGATTTTGTGTGCTTACTATCACATTTGATTGACATTTATTTTCAATTTTCACAGATGAGAATGAACAGAATTATATCAGATGTGAAACATGTTTTTCTTTTCTTTTCTTGTTATCACATACAATTTTAAATAAATGTTTTCGATGTTTGTTATAGTTTTTTTTTTTCTTAAAAGTTCAAAGATAATCTATTGTAACATGCACAGGGAGGAATATAATCTTTACATTTTATTTTAGATTCCTTTCCTTCATGAATGAATTGTTTTTGCCAATTCTAAATTTACAATTTTCATGGGATGGCTTTCATGTAAACCTGTCATTTCTTTTTCTTTCCTTTTTAAATAATGTAATGGATTTACTCCATAGCCAGCCTGTGCAGATTTCTTTTCATGAAGCTTGTTTATCTTTTCAATGCATCCACCTGTTGATATAAAAAACATGAGTTTCTTAAAAGAGTAGTCCTAAATTATTGATGACAAATTTTCTTATCCCTGTTTAAGCTCAAAGTATGTTACTTTTTTATTGTTCAACAGGGGATTTTGGTACAGCTTAAGCTTTTACCTATTACTATATTTATTTATTACTTTTCAAATATCTAATATAATTGTGTAATATGTAGTGTTTGGAATGGACAGAAATAACAAACACTACCAAAATCTTACATTGTGCGGAACTAACCTGTATCATTTTTTAAATGGGAATTAAGGCTACTGTTTCGTGTGTCACATTGTACATCACAAACACTGGCATGCATCTTGTCATACAAACTCATATCGTCATCCTGAAGCAATGTAGCATTCCACGTTCTTTTAGCCTAAAGAAGCTGCATCATACTGAAAACTAAAATGAGTAAAATCTTTAAAAGTTGTAAAGGAGGTATCTCTGATGTTTTGAGTTCCATGGTGGACTCATTGTAAAGCTTGACGTTTTACGTTCCTTTTTCAAAAATTTGTATGATTTATGCTAGCAGGCTGATGGTGGACTCACCTGATTTCACCTGATATTACCCCCTAAGTTTGTTTTTCATCGTAAATAGGCAATGTAAGCCTCTTTTAATAAACTATTTGTTTTTGCTTGTGTGTTTTGGAAGAAGGTTCTGAACCTAATCAACCTAGCCATCAACTTCCTTTTTGTCACGTATAAATTGTAATTTTACTAAAATTTGCATCCATAATTAATCTATTGTTGAAAGTTGGATGGTGAAGGTATTTTTATGTTTGTTGATTTGAATGCCTCTCAATAAGACAATTTTTAATGGTTTTATATTTCAAAATCGGATGTTGTGTCCTTAAAGATATGATATTGTTACAGTGTTAGGTTGAGACATGTATACACATAATAAAAGCCATTATGACTATCGATTATCTTAAAAGTTTAAGATCAAATCATGCTCTTAAAAGCAGTTTTGATTCTTAATCAAAACTTAATAAATTAAGTCTATTAATACTAAACATAATTTTCCTACGTATTGAATTGAATTTAGCTTCCCATCAAATGAAGTGGGGACTGTCCATCTGTGAGTTTGTATGGCAAGATGCATGCCAGTGTTTGTGATGTACAATGTGACACACGAAACAGTAGCCTTAATTCCCATTTAAAAAATGATACAGGTTAGTTCCGCACAATGTAAGATTTTGGTAGTGTTTGTTATTTCTGTGTTGCATTATTTCCATCAAAATTATGAGCCTTAACTATAAAGTTCTTTTATATCCAATTAAAAATCAATCAGTCATCTTGCAACCACAAAAATAATTTATTCCATAAGGAGAGGCCTTACGCTTTGTATGGCCTGTATATACTTAGTTGTTTTAGACACTTATTTTCTTAAAACTATTAAAAAAGCAACGTGTGCTATATTGTATGCAATGAAAATTAGTTTCAAGATCATTTGTAAAATGGTGTAATATGAGAAATATTATATAGTATCTAAAAAAAGAAAATATAACAAGGTAACATAAATTCAATTTTTATAAAAATAATTCGTTCAGTACGATCTTAATAATTATCGAGCTCCCAGTGATTATATTCCATGTTCACAACACACTGCAGAACAAAACCCTGACACGATTTTTTAGTTCAATCTTATTAAAACACGATGCAATAGGTTTCACATTGAATAGCTTGCTGTTTATGTGAAAGAAATTCTCAAAGTTAACTTTTAGGTATTTTTTTAGGTTGAGCTCAAATTTCCACAAACAAATTATTATCCAATTTTTCAAATTAGAGCATCATTTGGAGGGAAAAAAGAGCAAAAATATATACTTCAATATAACAATTATTTAAGGCTACTGTATAGTCTTTTTTCAAGAAAAATCAAAAAAAAGTTTTTCTGCACTATAATGATGAAATTTTTCACAGGCTTTCCAAAAATGTTATTCTGATCCAGTGAAAATGTTGACAAATGCCCTAAATTTAGGATAACACGTTTTTTTGTTTACTTGATCGCAACATTGTCATTGCGCAATGAGAGCATGCTATTGCATATCTTTTTGCAACAGCACATGCTCTGCATAATCATACCTTATTACACGAAATTTGAACTGTGTGGTAATTAACGCGAATGGCAAAAAATCGCGTTAATAAAAACCTCGTT
>JAYJMG010121879.1:0-14651 GCA_036873935.1 Stomotoca atra
TGGAATGAACTAAATGACGTGTATTTCTTCTCATGTGGGTTTTTCACTAGATTTATGTTGATTTTTCCCATTTTATCTAATAAACGCCCCCTTTTCATGAGGGGGCGTTTAATAGAGGGGGCGTTTATAAAAAAATTCAACTTTTAGGGTGGGCGTTAATACGAAGGGAGCGTTAAAAAGAGAATGGGCGTTAAATTGAGCATTTACGGTAGAGAGATTCTACTGTATATTGATAAAGTTATCATATATATTGATGCATGACTGTTTTTTTTTTCGTTTAGAGATCCTGAATTTATATTCTATGATGTTTTCGATGCAAAGATGAGTGTGTACAGGTATAAAACATAAAGAAAAATTTCAGCGCGTGTTATCTAAAAAAACTTTCTGTTTGTGTAGTTCCACCTGGCAAAATCGTTAAAAATTCGCTGTGGAGGAGTGTACTTCTAACAACACATTCCGTGTGTCGTTTCAATAGAAATACACTCCTCCTCCGTATGATTGATTTGCAATTCGTTTGGCGTGTTATAAAGGTCTGAAGACCCTTTTTAGTTGGCTGCTAGGCCCTTCAAACCGAATTTTTTCTCACCTTGTTTTAGTGTAAAACCAGCGTTATTTGATCTATTCCTGGCTTGTGGTATTGCTGCATATCTTGCCCTAGTGTATCTGGTCGTAGAGGTAAGGCCTGTTTTTCATACGTGTTATTTCCAATATTCTTCATCCCCATCACTGCTCTTGTCTGCTTGAACATATCTTGCTGTGAAATTTTAGTGTAGCTTATTACGCATACCTACCGTATTTCCTCGGATTAAATTTTCCTCAAACTGTGAAAAGTAGTAAACATATTTTTGATAAATTTTTTTGTACAAAAGCTGACCTACAAACACAAATTGTTACGTTATAGCAGTCACGTATAAAAATAACCAGAAGCATCGTTTTAAATTGGAAAGGTTGAATTTCCTAATTCTTATATTTCGACCTCTTTATCCTGAACTCCAGAGAATAAAATATTTATTACAAGTTCATTATAGCAGTTGTGATGACGCCCTGAAATCTTGTCATGTTATATTGGTCAAAACTGTATTCATTATTTCTTATAGAATTTCCATTTCTTCACTGAGATGCTTCCGAAACCAATGACGAACGGTCATGGAAGATCGTATTAAACCGTACCGTACCGGACCGCATCTCATTACATCCGTAGATTTTTTACCAAATTCGTTGTGACAGTTGCTATACCAAGACGTTTCTTTTAAGTCTTTACTAGATTTTGGATGCTCTGCTCATTTTTATATGATGGCATAGTAAAAGGTTTTTTTTCGTAATGGCTGTTGCTACATTAAGGCGTCTTTTTATATGGTGTCATAGTTAACAAGAGTTTTTGTCGTAATGGCTGTTGCTTTATTAAGGCGTCTTTTTTAGTTTTCCTAACCCTTCGTTAGCGATGTCAATTTCTCCTGGAATCATTAGAGTTTTAAACATAGTTTTTAATTGTTAGCTTGTATCTAAGACAAACTTTATTAGCTGTGAGTGTAATTTTTTTTACAAGAAATAATGATTCGTGATGAATTAAATTTGAGTGAGTGAAAATGTTTTTTTGCCTGTTCTGAATGACACATTGCGCTATGTTTAATCTTGGTTAGACACCCGAATATCTTACCAGGTTGCAATAAAGTCGGTTTGAGCTCTTTTTAAATTATTCCCGAAGAAAGTTGACGTCATAGGTTGTACTTTAAAGGAAGAAACTTTCGCGGTTTCGCGTTTTTTTGCCAAATCCGCGAAATTTTCCAAAAATCGTGATCCGCGAAAGTTTATTCCTGCCAAGTTTTCCAAAAAAAGTATCATCTTCGAATATTCTGAAAAAAATCCACTTAAGGTAATTACAGTTTATAATTGTTACTCTCTCGAAAAAAATTAGTTGTTTGTAGTAAGTAACACATTATATTTATAGTTTTTGGGTTTTTTACGCCTTTTTTATTCTCGTAATATCTTTTGAAAGTGGTCATCCGCGAAAGTTTATTCCCGCGAATCTTCCTGAAAGTCGTCATCCGCGAAAGTTTCTTCCCGCGAAATGTGATAAATTTCGCGGTTCGCCTAAACCGCGAAAGTTTCTATCCGCGAAAGTTTCTTCCTTTAAAGTATTTGAATTCACAACCTTGGCGTTGCACATTTGAATCTGTTCCCGACAAATAGCCTCGCGAACGAGAATACACAATTTTCCGCGCTTTGTGTAGTCTGTTACTGACTACTGGATCATCTTTCTAACTTGAAGCAGCTGCTTTAACAACAAACAAAACTGTGCTAAATCATCAGTTTTAACATTTTCTCATCCCTGATAAGCTCTTGACTTCTTTAGGTCACACGAGAATCTATGATCTCTCATCGAAATAAACAATGATGTTTGCATTCAGAGGCATTACTTCAATTTTGTTTTTGATTAGGTCCAAAACATTTAGTATTTGCCTGTCGAAAAGCAAAAGAAGCGCTGGGATCGAGGCTGGACTTCATTTTTGTTACAACTATAATTCTGAAGGGTCACTTTCGAAAAATTCTCAGCTCTAAAATCCATAATAGAAAGAGCTAAACATTCGAAACAAACGCGTTTAAATTCGACAGTCATGTCTTTTTTTCTGTAGATGTAGTCAACAGTGAAGACGATAATAACATGAATATATCATGCATCTTTGGCTGCGGTCACATAAGCACGATGTGGCAACGTCGTAAAACCGCAGCAACATTTACAGCGAAGTAAAGAAAAGATGCGATGCGCTAATTTTTGCCATTTCATTCGTGGATTTTTTTCTGTTCACAAATTTTTGTAGACATGTTGAACATTTGCGTACAGCGCTCACAACAATAACCTATTGTAATTTTTCAGCTTGCTTTCAGGTTATAACCTCGAGGCATGATTTATTTCGTGCTGTAATATAAGAAATTTTCGCGAAATAAATTAAAGACCCCGGGCGCTTTCTTTGTCTCAGGTTTGATTTAACTTTAAGGCAAAAAGCGCTGAAGTACCTTTATTCCAGAAATTTTCGCGTCCCCTTTCTTTTTCGCGCACCCATTCAAAATACTTTATTGTCACAAATTTCCGCTCAACGCAATTAAGGTGGGGTCCCAAACCTTGTGCTGGGACATTTTTCTTAATATGTTTTCAAAGAAACATCGTTGACGTCATAATCTGGGTAATTTGGTACTGGGAGTTATCTCTTCAACGAAACATCGTTTCGAAGTTAAACTTGACATTAGTTCAAAAAGACAATTTTCAATTGATGAAAATTAAAATGTTAAATATTAAAATAAAACTACGCTCATTGAAAACGTCACAATTTAGGTAAATTTGGTACTGGAAAAATTTTCCTAATACCATCAAAACCTGACAGCACCACACCAACCGTACCAAAAACTGTATTTGGTTTTTCTTTTACGCCAAACCTAGCGCTCTTTGATAGACCTGATACCTAGTAGGCAAAATTGTTAAAAAGTCACTGTGGAGGAGTGCATTTCTATCAATATAAATACACTCCTCCACAGTGACTTAACAATTTTGCCCACTGGGTACCACGAAAGAAACGTCGTTACCAGGTCGTATCAGAGAGACAAAGTGATTCGAGGTTGAGTATGTGTGCATTCAATTGTATTAAATTCTTTATTCGGAGAACTTTCGCGAATTTGACGCCTTTTCGCGAAAGTTTATCTCAGCGTTTATGAAAAATGTTATTTCTGCACCTTTTCACATGTGTTTTTCTCCACTAGAAACAACATCAGCAAATCTCATTAACATAAATTTAAAGCATCAGAAACAATTAAGACCGATGTGAATTCAAACGTCACTCTATTATCTTTATTTACAAATATTGATCATAAATAAATAATTTTCGCATTAACATCCATAAACAAGTTAAAAACTCTAAAAAATATAAACTATGGCGATAAAACACGCAGAAACTTTATGAAAAAGTATGAAAAAGCATCAATTTAAAAATCGGATGATTTTGGTAAAATATTATTTTAGCATTTCGCTCATTTGAATGAAATGTCACATATAACTTAGAAGATAGCTTTTCTGTATGTTTCTTCCCCACTTCACAATCCGACCATCACAACCTATGTTACTTAAGTCCAGTTATCACTTACCTGATTGCTTCGAAGTATGCTTAACACTGTCTTTCAACTTTCACTTTTTAAAGCTTATCTAAAAAACCCTAGTGAAAACTAAGCTTTAGAATCACGCTGCAAAGGTTGTGTGAACACTCATATTTCTTCATTCTTTCATATACACCGAAAAAACGTATGACGTACGCCCACGAAGATAAACACTTCACGAAACTGGATCCAGGCTAACGTTTCTCGGCGACAACGATCGACCAATATTTTCCGGGGGTAGTATGATCAAGGCTTGTTTCCGCCTTTCCTGTTGTAGCCAATACAACATCTCAACTCTGTCCGATTGCATCTTCACATCGTACGCACGACCCTGACAAATAAAATAACACAGTAGGCTCATTCTTTTACGAACCCCCGATATAGCAAACCATTTTCTCTAGTTTTACTCTGATTAAGCCTCTCTATATAACAAACTCTCGATGTAACGAACTACCTTCGATTTCCTCTCAGGTTTCGTGAAAGCGATAATCTACTATATATTTCAGCAACGACTACTGCAATGTCTTCACTTACTAGCGGCCTTACACGCCGTAAAGTTTTTACAACACGGCTCAGTGACGTGCTCCTCATAAGCACCTAAACCAAACAATAACGACATATTTGTACTTCACATTGAAGCCATATTGAACGTAAAGAATGCATCTTTTTGAAGAAGTTCTTTTCGTATAGTATGTTATCAGTTCTGGGTGTTGCTAGCCCAGAAAATAAGCTCATCTTTTTTCTTTACACCCATGACGAACAATTCAAGAGGCTTGGAGTACCACAAAGGCAGCAAGTCAAAGACGGAGGTGAGTCTTATTCGTTCCCTTGCACAACAGTCCAAAATGATAAATTTTTCTTGTTAAAATTGACTGCAAACGTATGGCCGAGGCATATATTGCTGATCTAAATCACCCGAGAATCAACCACCCGCTTGACAAGGGACGATGGTTTGTCGTTTCAGGATCTAACGAGTAAACCCATTCTTTCTTTGGTACGTACCTGATACGTGACAACATCCCCATACATTTTTTTCATCAACTTCAATGCAGGTATAATATCGAGCTCCAACGATTTGATTTGCTAGGAAAATAACACAGAACATTTAAAAAAAAAAGTTAAATTCTTAATTTAGATTACGTATAAATTTTAAACTTCCCCAGGCGTAAAATTTCAAGCGAAAGCCAAATCATATTCGAATTAGTGGGGTGTTATGGAGACCGCCCATCAACATTTCATTAGGTAGCAAATAGTCAAAAGGTGTAGAGCAGAATCGAGCGTAACACAATTTTTAAAATATGTTCAAAACAATCCCCCGGAAAATCACAACTTTGCAGGCACATTATCCTAACCATATTGAAAGGTTTAGGAGGTCACTTATTGTGAGTCAAAAAGATAACAGGGTAAGGTAAGGTTTTCTGGAGGTTCGGAATTCTCGAGTTACGAACTTCGAGTTAGCACATCGAGTTACGGCTTGTGACGTCACACTTCGAGTTACGAACCAATTATGGCGCCACAAAATATTTTCTTTACTCGAAGTTTCTTATTTCAATAAAGACTTCGAGTTGTGTAACTCGAATTTTTTTATTTTATTAAAAAACTCGAGTTAAGAGAAATCCGATTCGGTGATTGAGCCATGTTAAGATTTTAAAGGATCGATGCCAGCAGTCCTTTCTTTTTATGTCTGATCATTCAAATAGAATTTATTGTAGCAATTTGTTGTGTCTGCCTTCGGCCAGAGGCCCTTTTTATTAAGAGCTGTATGTAAATCTGATAGTAATGCATAAAGACTCCTCGACGGAGTTTTTTTTTTATTTGAGCAAAGATTCCCCTGAAAGTTTCACAGAAATTTTAAAATGGCAAACTAAATTAAAATATGCAGACTCGGGCCCAGTCCTGTTAATCACAGCGTGTTAAAAATTCTTATACATACTTATTCTTGAAAGTAGCAAGACGTGTTATCTTACGTACACTTTGTTTCTTTTATAACCCGACCTATCTGAACTTAACAGGCTTAATTTTTTTTGGCATCCAATTCATTAGGACAGGATTGGGAATCACGTGATCTGAAGATGGAAAACAAAGCTTGCGCCTGTAGGTCTATTAACGTACACTACAAAATATTGTTTCATAAATAGCATATGTTCACGCTTCCTGTCTCGCGTTTGCTGATGGAACAGTGGTTAAACTCATGCTGGCAGTACATTACCACAGTGAAGTCTATCTTTGATAAAGAGCGATTTTTTCTAGACTTACAACTGCGCTGAGAAAACAGACATTGACAAAAAAATTCAAAATTAACGTGCACCGTGCCTTCAAAATTATAACCCAGATAGATCCTAATCGGATTTCCCTTAACTCGATTTTTTTAATGAAATAAAAACTTCGAGTTGCACAACTTGAGCTTTTTAATGAAATAAAAACTTCGAGTTACGTAACTCGAGATTTTTAATGAGACAAAAAACTTCGAGTTGTATAACTCGAAGTCTCTAATGAAAAAAGAAAACTTCGAGTTAAGAAAATGTATTGTGACGTCATTATTGGTTCGTAACTCGAAGTGTGACGTCACAAACCGTTACTCGATGTGCTAACTCGAAGTTCCTAACTCGAGAAATCCGAACCTCGGTTTTCTGAAAATTAGGGACAGTAAAAAATGTTACGACAACCGCAAATAAAACGAAAAAATAAGAAGAAGAAGAAAGATGAAGAGGAATGTAAAGAAATAAGAGAAGAAGATTTTTTTATAGGGTCGTGTACATTTTACCTTATTTAGTTTTTCTCTTGTTTTTGCTTCATTGATCCTTGCCACAGAGGAACCATTCGGTCCTACAAATGAATAACATATAGGGCGTAACATATAAATCCTGAACTGTGTATGACCACACTCTTACTTGGGGTTCAAGAACACTCTTGGGAGAGAGTCAGGATAGGATCAACACAACGGTACATGCGGACATATCAAGCCTCTGCTTGAGACCTTCACATCTTTTCGTAATTTTGCACAGCAAACACTACGAAAATGACTAAGAAGTGGATTTCCAATTCGTTAACTCTAGCGTACCGAATAATCGTCCCCTCCCGCTTATTAGTTTTTGATTTTTTTTCCAACAATTATTCCCACTCCTCCGTTTATTCGGCACTCTAGAGTACTCAATTCTTGGAATCAGGAGGGCAATTGGAGGTCTGTCTGTATCTCGTTGACGATTTAGCTACCGCTCTTAATAGATTTGATATAAGTGTACACGTTTTATTGTTTCAAACGTTTTAAAGCGTCAATAATATCATATTACAAATTCCTCTTACCTTTTTCAAAGAACCTATTTGGATCCGAAGCAGATATTTCAAATTGCTCCAATTGTGACACAAGGTCTTCTCTCTTTAGAATCAAGTCAGTAGCTTCTTCCCAGGCTTTCACCACCTGTAACAGTAAAAAACTGAATAACAACTCCATACTACCCATGAATAAAAGAACCATTGCCAAACAACAACAACAACAACAACAACAACAACAACAAAATATCATTAGTCTTAAACCTTAATTAGCGTGGCCATCCCCCTTCCTAAAAATGCCGATCAGAAAGTGAAGTCACAAAGCCGTGAAGTGGATTAGGAGTTGATGGGTGGTGGTGCAAGGGGTCTGTAAGGGGTGGGTGGTCCGGTGGTGTTGAATGGTTGGGGATAAAATATAGAAAAGAACGTCAAGTTTCTCAAATTTAAATCAAGATAGACCCTTGAAAAAAGATATCGTATTGATACACGCAAAATGAAAAGTTCAGTCGACCACACTAATGAAGGAATGAACTATTTATTCGATTAGTCTTAAAGGTTTGTCTTGGTTACTAGCACAATGGCAGTAGAAAACCTTTATTTTTGTTTGGGTAACACAGACACATTTTTGATTTTGTCGCATTTACTCAAATAAAACGTAAATTGCCCATAAAATTCATCTCTCCATATCAAAAGGCCTACCTCAACCAAGTTATCTAGCGCATCCAATGAGCTATATTTAATAGCCAAACTCAATCGCATTTGCTCTGGTGTTTTCAATAGCGTCCAAATATCTTGAAGTTTTTCTTGTAGTATAACATGTGGTGACACCTAAGAAAAAAACGGAGAAAAAATTGATCCCTTCTGAATTCCGGAATAGCTAAGATGGCATACATCTCACACGAGACAAAATTGTGGAGAAAACGCAGCGCAGCTTAAAATAGAAGCAAACCCAACTTGACGCTGGTAAGTCACTCAAAGCGCTGATAATGCAACAAACGTCTGGTCTTCTTTTCTACAAAAACTTACAGTGTCTTGCTTATCTTCTTTAGAGAGCTTATCAGGAAGATCTGCAGAACTTGTCATGTCTGAAAAATAAAAAATATTTGAGGGCCTCACGTTTTCACATTGGTTTCAGCACTGTATTGTTATCCATTAGACACATCATGGTCAAACGACGTTGCAACAACGTTATAATAACGTGACTGGCGTTGTTGCAACGTCGTTTGACCAGTACCTACAAAAGATCACAGATAAGGTAATTAACAGCAAAGAAAAAGCACTTCGCGGAAAAAGACCTTTAAATCATCAAGATCAAGGCTACGTTGGAGTAGATCATGATTATTACAAGATACCTGTTAAACTGGCATCTTTTCCAAGTCCTCCTAATGCTACACTCTGCACATTCCAAAACCCTGCCTCGTATTTACTCTTTTCAATCCTCAATTCTTCCTTCTTCTTTTGACGTTCCCTATGTAAGTGTATAAATAAACGAATAACACGATTAAACGTCGTTGAATTTAATATAATGTGATACAAAGAAATGTATCATGAGCGTAAACAACACTAGATTTCGCAATTTTTCGACAGGAAGAGAAAAAAGAAGAAGAAGAAAAAGAAGTAAAAAAAGAAGATTCACCTCAATTTCTTCATTTCTGCAGCAGTCTTCTCTTCTTCTTCTCTCATATCGTTCTCATCTTCAGAATCATACAGGTGATAAATTTGCGAAACAAAGTCATTTTCCTGAAGATATCAAAAGAATGTAAAATGTTGAAATCAGGATCATTTTTTTAGGGTATATTTACCATGGTCAAACGACGTTGATAAAATGTGGTTTCAACGTCGCAGTGTGCCTGCTGGTCTAACACCACTTGAGGTTCATATCATCTAGGATTCATGCTATACTATATTTTTCTCTCCTCTTCTTCTTTTTCTTTTTCTTAAATTAAAAACTTCCAAGAATATTCCATGTCAAATCAAAGCGATTTTTATCGGAAGTTGCGGCTCAGTAATTATAAGGGGTGAAAGGGAGAAGAGAATGCTTTTTTTTCTGGATTTATTATCACATATATCAGTGAGAAAGGCATTTAGTAAACAAACATACCCTGGTGGACAGAAATTTTCTGTAATCATCTGTCGTCAGGTTGGAACGATACCATGACAACCAGGTGTTGTATGATTTCATTAACTTCATGATGGCCGTCAAGTCCTTGTCACCGCTGGCCATCAAACTATTTTTATTTGACGTAGTGAACGCTTTCAGGTCAAGCTGGCAAATCACAATAAAAAAAAGAAACATTATTTACATAATAACTGCATTGTATTTTATTTTCATCTTTGGAATTGTGTTAACTTTCCCAGTTGGCAAAATCCTTAAAAAGTCACTGTAGAAGAGTGTATTTCTATTGAAACAAGACACATGAGTGCTTAAACATTCATATTTGCGACCAAACGGCAAAACTGGTATTTTATTCAGGGACATGGACCCGAGACTTTTGCCATCCACAGCCCCGACTAGACATTTACAAACCACCCCTAGCGCGGGCCTTCCCTTAATTCTATAGTGCAAACATACTGCTTGTGGGCTTTTAAAGAACGACATATTTCAACACGATTTTAACGCACAACGCATGCGCCCGTGTTCAAGAACAATAGATTTCATATGGTCGCAAAAGTGTATTTTAACTATGTGACATTATGCGTATCGTTTCAATAGAAATACACTCCTCCACAGTGACTTTTTAACGATTTTGCCCGCTGGGAACGTTTGCTTACTGTGCGAAGAAAACACAAAAACAAAAAAGACAGTAAAGTAATAGCGAGTGAAAAACTAAACCAAGAACTCGACATTTTTCAAAATTGGTTCAAACTATCCCCCTGAAAAGTCAATTAATTTGGTTTATAACACTAGCCAAATTAAAAAATCCAGGGGGTTAGAAATGAAGGATTACGATATCAGAACACACAGCTCTTACTCACTTTAATTGATCAAACAATCAGGTGTTCAATCAGTCAAAGGGGCAATTAGTCAACATATAACGTAGAAAACTGTACAGTGAAGACTAAACTAAATAACTACCTGCAAAATATCTTCTCTGCCCATACCAGCAAATTTTGGTCTAAAAAGGAATTTTCAAAATGAAAATTCAGGGATTCATCGCATAATCAAAATAAACAGATGTTTCACATTCATGAGTTTGTGCATCTTCAAACAACAGCACATCAGACAGATTTCTAGTTTCCTAATAAATAGAACTGCGCAATGATTTGAGGTTTTCTTATGATTTTATTTTGCTTTGCTTTTCACAAAATAGGACTTGCTGTATATCCCAGTATATCACAGAGACAACAACAATCAGACAACAACAATCAGAGAGCAACAACAATCATCCTAGTGAACTTTCCCTGTGTAAAATGTTACCAGTATAAAACATTTCCTTTCTCTTTTCTTAAATCAAAAATTTTTGATTTCAAAGTTTAATTCCTTTTTTTCTTCTTCAAAATTGCACTAGGTCTTTACTCGAAATAACAAAATTTCAGCTATAGATCTTGCTGCCACAACATGGGAAGGAAAAGCACAAGTTCGAGCTGTTGCGAGTCCGGGTATTCAGATCTGTGTTTTACACGTCTTGTACTGGAAGCACCCAAGTCACCTTTGCTGTTGGCGCGTTTATGAAGAGAAACTTTGAGTGAGAACGCTGTTTATAAGTAACATTTTATTGACTAATTTCTTTTGTTCAAAATGTCTGACTGTATTAATATCAAAGAACAAATAACTTTTCTCTTTCGAGATTGCACAAATCTTTATACGAATCTTGACTCGAATGTTGAAAACATTCTACGGATTTGTCATCTTGTCCACTGACAAAAAACGAAAGAAAATTTGTATAAACAATTTTCTATTACAATATGTAGCACACCAGCTGGGTAAGCGAGAACGCTGAGAAGACTTACTCGTTCCTCCATTCTTGTGCCGAGGCATATTCAATCCAAGGTGGCGTAGCTTCCACCTTAAGGTCTTTGTTGGTATACTCTCTTGATTGCTTTTGTGACAACATACCTGACACAAACAGAGTTGATGTATCAATCGATGAATTTGCACACGGTTCAACATAAGCGTCCTGAAACATAGAAACAACATTACAAGATAACAGTTAGTATTTAATCATCAAGATATATGGATAGCATGTTACTTCTGCCAGGCAGGAACGAGTCAAATAAGAAGACCAATAAAAACTACTGGCAACAAAGCAAAATACGTCTAAGGGATCTTGTTCGTGAGGATAAGTTCAAATACTCTCAATGCTCTTTTAATGCCTTTTTTAAAATTTTTTCGAATATCTGGAATGGGCGTTTATTGGAGAGGGGTGTGAAGAAGAGAAAGGGTGTTAAGTAAAGCATTTGCAATACTAACATGTATTGACTTCATGAGGTTACAATCTAAGAAACTTATCCATGTCATGTAAACTATGATCAGCGCCATATCCAGGCTTTATTTGGGGAGACCTGTCGTACTTGAATAGGAGTCGGTATGGGCTTACATAAATAAAGATTTTAGCATACAGCTCTAAAATTGGCATTGTTTTCTAAGCTTAAGCCCCTCTGATTTTAACAATTCAATATAAGAAGGTAAACTTGCTTCATATTGGGAAAAAAGCGTGTTAAATTTCCTCAATAATTTGGGCGCCCAACTGTACACAAGTATCAAAACTGCTTCGGGTATGCTCATGATGTTAATGCTACACATGCTTCGTACATCAGGGAACTAGAAAACTTAATTCGAGATCACAATCTTCGTAACACCAACACAGGGCTATCTAACCAGTCAGGTTGGAGAAAGAGTTATCACAATCAAGTGCCAGAGGATGTAATTTCTCCGTGTACCTTATCAAACTTCATGTAATCTTTGTTCAAAGTTTTTGCAATCTCGTCGTATACGTCTTTGATTTCTTCGCCAGCAAATAAATGCCGATCTAGTGATTTCAACGTCTCATCGTCTATCTACAGGAGAAACGAAAGCAGTGTTCTTTAATACTTTGGCATCGCAGCGGGCAAAATCGTTAAAAAGTCACTGTGGCAGAGTGTATTTCTATTTAAACGATATACGCATTATGCGTCTCAAGTCAATAAAACACACTAATCCACAGTGACTTTTTAATGATTTGCCCGCTGGCATTGCTCAATTGGTTAAAAACAAAAAGTTATACTGTCGCAATTGATTACAAAGGAAACGTTACTCGCAAACTTCATGTATCGACCAGAAAGAGAAAAATAAATTCAACACACGGGAAAGCCTATCCAGAGACGTAAAAGTTTTGAAATGATAATAACACACAGAGGAAAAGATAACTTTGAAAAAACACAGCAAATAGACAAAAACTCAACATCAATTGGGCATGAATATTCTCGCGAAAGGCATGCAAATTCTTCAATGAACCAACAATGCTTACCTCATCTAAGAATTCATTGTACATTGTTGGATGCAATTGCAATGTTAATTTGGTATCTTCTATACGATTAGACACACGCACATCAGAAATACGAGCTATGCCCTGGAAATGGAAGAAAAAGAAATATTCTTCAAGGCTATTTTTACTAGTCATATCACGTGTGTTCGAATTACAGAGAGTCTACCGTATTCGTAGTTCGCCTCTCTCGCTCAACACCATATACTTAGATATGGCTGATAAGTTCATAACTATGCTCCAATGCAAATCGTACAACTCCTTTCCTACCTTTCCAGGGACTTTGACAGTGACGACTTCAGGTTGTTCTGTTAACTGCACATTGTTGTTAAAACTGAATATAAATAGTAAAATTATAACAAAAATATATTTAAATATAGAGCCATTTACACTAATACAACCATTTATTGCCTGCATAGCAAGGCCGATTACGATACTAAAAATAATCCGTTGTGTTTAGTGATGTTTTTCTGATATCATGCCGGTTCGTATTCGACCGTACTGGCATTTTCTTGCAAGCTCAGGTCTTACTTCGATGTCAGTCAATATTCTCTGGTAATACCCTCGTGAAAATTTTAGTAACAAGAATTTTATATGTACATTTCACCTTATTTTTTAAAATTGTTCACATGGTAACTTAACGCAGCTATTGTGATCTACTGAATGTCTACATTGGCAAAAATGAAAGTTAGAGCTACTGTCGTAAGGTGTGACGGTAGGTTGAGGGTTGCTTAAAGAAGAAGGTTTAGATGATTAAAGGTAACGGCGCAGTAGCCCCTCTCCTGGAAATGGAATGAACTGATTGTTTTGAAGCAGCTAAACAGTTGCTTAGGATCAACTCAATTCCAGAGAAAAGCTTCGTACAATTATTATATAGTTTAATAGAGGTATCAACTCGACACTAAAATTGTTGGGACTACCCCTTTAAGTCAAATCCACCTGAAAAATGAAAATGGAGGGAAGGAATACAGTTGTCCTGGGTGTGTAGAAGTAAATCAAGAATTACAAATTATACTATTTTCAAAATATTTCCGCGAAAAACAATTTTAAGTAAAGTGGGGTTTACACCTTCCAACTTTGTATGAACAACTTTGTATGACCAACTTTTAAGTAATTATTCATATCAAACATCCTACTTTGTTTGGCCAACTAAAAAGTTGAACAACTTTTCAGTTTACATTATTTAATTTTGTATAATGTATAGAGCTGGTCATACAAAGTTGGAACGTGAGAACTCCACTTTACTGGCACAAAATTCAGCAGGTCACAAATAAAGGGTAGTAATAAAAGACAGCAAATGATAATCATTGACAAAACAAACAAAGAAATACTCAAGGTTTTCTTCCAGAACTTTTTCATCTTCTGAAAATTCATCTTCCAAAACTTCAGTGCTTTTCTTCGAAGGGATAAATGTTGGTTTAGATTTTATCTCTTTTTCATGCGCCTGGAACGAAATCAAAGATCCTATATCAACAACATTTAATTCTTAATAACTCACATATAAAATTGGAATAACATTTTGAAGTACACTGGTAAATAAGGGAGACCAAACTCAAGACAACCAGTTGATTGCATACATTAACTTCCAAAATTTTCGGCGGGACAAACTTTCGGCGAAAAAGTTTGCCGAAATCTAAACTCTGCCGAAATTTTTTCCTGCCGAAAAATTTGGTTTGGAAGGAACTCCTTTTTTCCATTATTTTAGGGATCTGACATTATAAACAGTGTATAATCAATATACAAAAACATTTGATGCTATTTTTTTAGAAAATAAGA
>JAYJMG010122212.1:0-14632 GCA_036873935.1 Stomotoca atra
AGTGGTCCTAACAAAACTGAATTCTTTGGAGCCAAGTGGTTTTTCAAGAAGCGTGTTTTGTTGGAGGGTGTTCTATATAAGTTCAAAGTTGTGGTTTCGAATTATTTGAAAAGGCGATCAGCTGAAACAATGCAGAGTGTTCTTTTGGTGGATGCTGTTATCCCCATCGTGAACATAAAGTATGATGGCTTTTTTATTTATATTTTTTTTATTCACCTTTTATCATCGACCGCCTCAATGGACTCACCACAATAGTAAATATCATTTTAAAAGTATGTGTCGGTAATGAGTTGAACTTGCAACAAATTTTTGCTTTCATTTTGCTAAAGTATTTCTTGGTGTAAAGGTCTAGTTCATGCTTTAGAAAGCCTATATAAGTCCCACATGCTTGTACCTTATTATTAATCTTACTATGGGTTGTGTTTTGATAGCTATGATTATGATTACCATTAAAGCTTGGTTTCCACAAAATTCTCACTGGTGGAAACAAAAAAAAATTCTCACCGATTCATAATTCTCACTAATTCTCACTGATTTCGATGAGAATTTCAGTGAGAAACCTATCAAAACGTTTTGATATTTTCCCACTGAAATTCTCACGATTAAAGGTGCTGATGTCCAGAAATTGATAATTTTCGAACGTTTCTTTGAAGTTTCGAAACACAATCGAAGTTTTATGCTTTTCCCTTGTTCTTGAATCATGGGGAAGTGGAATTGCTCTAATGTCAAAGAGGACGAAGAACTGGATTTTGAGGTCAAAAATACCATTGTCTATTGAGAAGAGCATAAAAGAGTATAAGGAAAAGGATAGGATGCCTGGCGATTGAAGAAACTCTTGGATTTGAAGAAGGTATTTCAGCAGCAAAAACATTGCCATCATCAAATCATCTCCAAAGCGTCCGTCATTATTTGCAGTTGACTTTTTCACTCCAGAATGAAAAAAAGTAATTTGCTAAAATAAAAAAATTTATAATTCTCACTAGTGAAAACCAAGCTGAAATTCTCATAAAAATCTAAAAAAATTAATTCTCACTGATTATACAATGAATGTCTCTCAACACCAATCCACTTTCCTTTGAATAAGTTAAAGATGTCAAAAGACATCAAAAGATTTGGTTAGTTTGGTAAATTTTTACACTCTCTTCCATTTTTTCTCTTATAGTCATGATTAAGTTTTGTTTTCAACAATTTTCTGATACGTCCTACTGTTTTTGACACAGAGCTAAAAGCTAAAAGTTTGACTTCTTGTCATCCCACCAACACAAACAATAGATTAATTAGATGTGATATATGAAAATTGTAGAGACGTATTTGAAAAGAGAAAATATACGAAGGTAAAAAAGTGAACAGGTGTTCTAAAAGATGTCAACGAGCTTGGTAAATTTCGTTGCAAAAGGATAAAAACAAATATTACATTACCAAAAATGGCCAAAATTTTTAAAATACTCCTTTTTATTTCTACTAACCAAACAGTTATGTTGAGACTGGGACAAGTAGAATTTGTGACGTAACAACAGTCAAAAACATCTTTCTAGGCAGTACGATGAAGAACTGTGCTGCTTTAAGTTGTTTAATCGAGTGGGCGATAAATCGATGCATTACGATATGTTGTTTCACGTACAAAGTGTTTCAAAAAATTTCACATCAAGCTTGATTGAACTTGACCATTTTGTTGTGTAGACAGGGGTAATAAGTTCGCTGCATCTTTTTTGTTTGAGGGTACGTGTTTTCGAAAGGGTTTGGAAAACATACTCGCAGTGCGTTTGCATTTACCTCCTTCAAAGATCAAATTATTATTTGAAGACATTTCATTTTCGCATTTTCTTTTTGAAAACAAACTCCAACGTTGGTATATCCTTGTGTAAATCCAAACAAATTATAAATTAGGTGAAAAAGTCACTTTGGAAGAGAGAGAAGCGATGTTTCATGAGAAGTTGCAAAAATGAATCTGTTAATTAAACAGATGCCTAACCTTCAAAGAATTTTCTGGTATTTTGTTAGCTTCAAAGCAACAAAAACTTTTCTGCTCTGTGTTCATGACTTTACATTTTTCACATTAACACCAGACAGTGTTTCCAGCACAAAAAGTTTCTTCAGCTGCTGAGTTGTGTGGCAATTCTTCTTCATCTGATGGCGAAGATAGATGTTGCCAACGATTCAAAATCATAAGGTCACAGCGGAGCTAACTTTTCACATACTTCAAATCAGAGTGGCTATCCTCTTGATCAGACAGATCTTTGTTCTCGTAATCAGAATTTCCTTTTTTGCTGCTCATGAATGCTTAAAACGAACTTATGTTTTGTTTGCTCACCGCTGTCTGAAGTCTTTTTTTGACTGTTGTGATGTCATGGACTTCACAAACAGCAAAGATGAAACTGAAAAAGAAAGAACGAACGAAAAAGAAAGAACGAAAGTTGTGAAGATGCAAACTTAAGCTGACCTACCTGAACTTACTGCATTCACTCAATGTAAAAGCCTCAAAAGAACCAAGTCATTTGTACCTTTATTTTGCTTTGCTTTATTTTGTTTGAAATGAAAAAATAAGTCTAATAAGTTGGCATTTGAAATTTAACTAGCAACAACTATTTTTTGACTCCAAAACTCCAGCGTATTTATTTTCATACTTACTCATGTACTAAGGCTTCTTTTTACTTACAGCAATGAATAAAGATTTCAACCAGCATGATTACAATAAAAACATAAAAAAAATTGTTGATTTTTGCTATCCGATTCTCCATCTCAGAGATATTTGTGAAACAGGGAAATATTACAACTCTGATGACATTTATTAGCTGCATGTGCTATTACCAAAAAAACATCTGAGATGGAGAGAACTATTGCAATTGTCTTACAAGCAAGACAAGTGTCTCAACTTTGATACACAAGATGATTTTTGAAAAAGCAAAAAATAAACACAAACTCGAATATGACAGATGAAAAAGTAACATAAAAGAAGAACAGAAGAAGGAACGTATTAATAACTGTTCATATCTCAAATTTGAAACGTAAATTGCGCAAATACCAATTAGTTCTTACAAATCACTCCCTGTAAACTACCGATGTCATCTAGATTGCGTTTATGACGTCATAATGGGTTAACATATTGTTTTTGGAAGGAGAAAATGTGCCTTACTTAAGGTAAGGAACATGGGACTGGTGTAGTGCAGAAACAAACAGTCATGGTCAAAAGAATCAGACAACATTTTTTACGCATTGTTTTTGATGCAATTGCATTGTAGTGGCTCATTGGTTAAGTCGTTTCATGTCACTGAAAGTTTTCCTCTGTATAACAGAAGTATGTCCATGTTCGAGAGAGAGGGTATTGTACGGGTCTCCTAGTAATGGGGCAGTAGCTGTAAGAGGGGTGAAGATAACAATATCCTTTTACCTTCCTGTGACATCTTTCTGCTTAATAAATTAAAAAATTTCATTTCTGTTTTGGTTATTCGTTTATTTGAATACTATCAGATGGATTTTGATGAATATTCAAGGGATGATGGGATACAAGTAAAGTCTGTTGGCTGCCGTTTTCTAAGAGCAGATGCATGTCTTACAAGTTTATAAGTTGACAAGTTGTTGAACCATACTTTTTCTTGTATGGAGCTAAAACTAAAAGGACTAAGGACTAATCTTCACTTTTATAACAGTGCTCTGTTTATGTCAGTCTTTTAGCTTAAATTTCTTTGAGGTGTTTTTTTTTTACTTATAAGCTAATCAAGCTGATCCATTGCATTATCTTTAATAAGATGAATCAGCCATGCTCTATTTCGTAGAAATTAATGCAAAAGTGCAAGAAACCAATAAATAATGATAATCATATTAAGAAAATGTTCATTCTCTTCTATGACATCAATAACCACACAGTTTTTTAAACCAAATGGAACCATTCAATTCGTTATTAACTTTTTTTTAACTTATTTTACCTGTAGGTGTGCCAGTAATTGCAAGAAGTTTATCAATCCTTCAGATCGTTTTTCCCTAACTGGATCATGTGAAAATTGTGAATCGAGCAATGTGGATTTTGTTTGGACGCAGATATCAAATGGTAGTGGAATTATCTTCAAAACTGATGCTCTCACGGAGCAATCATCACCAAATTTAGTTCTAAAGGCTAATGTGCTGATGGCTGGTGAGACATACAGACTTGCTTTGACTGCTAGGAAAAGATCAGGTGAGTGATTCAGATCAACTGTTATTTTATTTACTATTTTTGCATTCTGTTTATGTTTTTACTATGTGACGGAGAAAGAAGGTCCCTGCACGGAGTGATGGATTTCTACAGTAGTTTTATATTACATTAGGGAGCATGTCCAAAATTCCGTTGTGCTCTTAGCCACAAATAACTACTGATAATTGCTGTAATTTAATAGCTGCTGGAAACCTCAGACAGTTTTGTACAAATAGTTAGCTGAGAAAGAAAACACCATAACTGACAAGCATGTAACAAATTGAAATGGCCTCATTCTTGTTCTATGTCGGTCCAACTTTATTCTTCGAGAATCGTAGGAAGCACAATTGTTCACTTCAACTTTTTGAAATCGTTTCTGAAAGAACTTCAGGGTGAAAGGCTTGCATGGAATGTTCTGGTTGTGTTGCTGATGGTGTTCCTTACTGGTCCGTTAATGGGGTCAAAGACATCTTACAAATTAATACTTTGTGCAGTGTTTGGCGTCAGGGTATTCTCGATTTAACCCTATCGAGAGATCTTAGGTCTATTTGAGAAAGTGGATTTTAGGAATGATTGATTTTTAAATTCCATCAAACAAGGACGAGGAAGTGTGGAGAGTAGTCTTGGACAATGCTGTTCAAGAATTATAAGTTTTGGCACAACAAAGTGTATGACTACAAGTGGCATGTTACAGCATTCCCTCTTCAGTTGACAGATGAGTTGCTTGTTTCTGAATGTTTCTATGTTGAAATTGCAAGAAAACCAAAAAATAGTGTATCTGACTGAAAAGTACGAATTTTTTGTTCACCATTGCAACAGAAAGGCCTATCAACTTGAATTTATTCAATGGAAGAAGAGTAGCTGCACCCATTGCTCTTCTTTCATGTCTGCTTTCATGCCTGTTCAATTTCTGCTAATCAGGGGAATATTATTATGCGCATGGGCTGTCACTGCGACTTTTAAAAAGATGACGAAAGGTAAAAATACACCATGCGTTCAGAAAAACTTGAAAGTGTCTTAAAAGTTAAATAAAATAAGCTTACCATTAAAGGTGATTTGGGTTATTGTCTTGTTTCACTCTTAAGCATTGTGAACATAGCTCATTGACTACAATTATGTTTGCCTTCTTTGAGTTTCTCAAAACAATATGTTTTAAGTTTTGTACACAAAATGAACTTTATACTCGAAAAGAGAATCCATTGAGCATTTTGATGAAGTTTTGAGTGAGTTTCGATGACCCACTTTCTTCTCGACTTGTTCTCACCAAATTCATGTCATAACTTCAGCAAAATGCTTTTAAGGGAAACAAAACTTTCGTGTTTATTTAATGAACATTTAATGAACATGATACAACAACTTCACCACCGTTTGTTTTCAAAACGTTCAATTGTAATGCGATTCAAAGGTTTTTTGCAACACCTTTAGGCTAAGTGGTGGGAAACCATTTATTCCGGTCTTTGTGTGACACTACTTTCAGAACAATGGCAGAGATAAAAAAAATTGTGCAAATTATGCAGGGTTTGTGGGAAAAAACTCTGCAAAGATATGTTGTTTGTTTCGAACCTGCATGAGAGACTTTCTACCGCGTTTTATCTCGACGCTGGGAAGAATCAGTTAAATGTTCACCCACTCAAAGTTTTGTTTAAAATTCAAGTTTCATTCACATCTGGCTTCCATGCAGAAGCAGACCACAGATTTATTTGTCTATCTGTTACACGCAGAGGGCGACCACCCAAGAACAAAAATAAGACGGCGGGTCCTCGTTCAGTGGAGATATGGAAACACAGCAATTTTGGAGCTCTAAGGTAATCTTATTGATTAATAAATTGAAAGCAGGCTTTAGGCACGATAGATTACATCAAAATATCTTATTTTTCTGTGTTCTCATAGCTTTTCCGCCTTTCCATACCCGGTAAATGTGAAATAGATATCCATCATCGATTAAATACAAACTGTAAGGGCAGGCCTTGGGAGCAAGATTTCACATAAAATGTGCTTCATGAAATTGACAACAACTAGTTCATATTCAATGAAATTATATGTTCCCTCTGAGCAACAAGAATCCTTCATCATTCCATCCCTACTTTTAGGCCAACCTGAAATCATTTGATGTAAAACTGGAATCAACCTTTCCTGAATTTTACCAGAGTGGCAAAAGCTTGCTGCATTATACGTAAGACATGGTCTCTCAAAATGTAGTATGGGACTTCAACAAAAAATAATGAATGTAAACAAAATTTACATCAGGTCGCTTGCTTTCGTAATCTATCTACCTATCAAGGTGATTGTAATGCGTTGATATGAGAATGCAAACTTTTTCAGATCTATTTAATTATTTTTCCTAATCTAAAAATACAAAAGTGGACATGTGAACAACACTTGTAAATCCTGAGCAACTTAAGATCCAAGAACATTTCTCTCAATGTAAGCATTTTTTTCAGCTTTAAATAACTTTTTGTCGATATTTTGTGTATTAAGTTGAAAAGTACACACATGTTATTATGAGCATAGTTAAATGCCTAGATACTAGAAATCATGGGATTTGTAATATGGGTCAGACTTAAATTGAATCCACAACACAAAAGAACCAGTCGTTGAGATGGAAGCCCTCGATTACTTTGAACTTGCAATTAATAAATATTGATAGTAATGATAACATTCGTGAGTGTGCAGTTATTCAAACATGTGCACATTATCTCAAAAAAACACATTAGACATCGTTTGTTTTACACTGAAAACTAAATAGCGTAAAGCTGAGTGTAAAATTGTAAACTGAAGACAAAGCTCTCTATTTGACTTTACTCAAAGTATAGTAAGGTTTCAAAAGAAACGACGATAGAAGACAGAAGCTAATACTTACAAATCAGCTACACAAACCTAAATACAAGCCAAAGTCAATTATCCTTTGTTGAGTTTCGATTTTTAGGAAGTGAAGGATAGAAATCGCAGCAGCTATTGACATTTTCTTTTTTTTTTGCAAAATTTGTGTTTTCAACCAAGAGTTGAGTGGTGCAAACACTAAAATTGATTTTATCTGACAGACAATTTTTTGAAATTAATAGTGATAATTATTCACCCTTACCGCTTGTAAACTATCATACCCGACTGTTCGGTTTTTTTATTGGTCTTTCTTTGAAGACCTCAATTTTTTACTGTTCTTTATTACAGGTGTGTCAGCACGGTCAGAATACCATTTTTCCACCAGATCTCTCCCATCAGGTGGCTCATGTAACATTTCACAAACAACTGGCATTGCCTTACAAACAACTTTCACAATTAGCTGCAAGAACTGGGTCTCCTCTGCTGGTGCTTTGAAATATCGTGTTTCACAGAAAACAATTGAGGAAGCTGGGCAACTCTCATATGAGCTGCTAGCCTTTGGACCAGTGGAAACACTGTCAGTATTATTGAAAAGTGGTCTTGAGTCTGACGATTATAATGTTACTGTTGTCGTGGAAGTCCTTGATTTGTATCTCTCTTCAACAACCGTTAGCTTCGCAGTCAAGGTAAGATCATAAGGTATCATTTGGCTTTTATCAATGCTGTTTATTTCCATATTGATGAAAGTCAACATAAAAAATAATTTAAAATTATTGATAGTTATTATCTACAAACCAGGTCAAAAATTCACATGGCAAGTGGTTAATTTCTGTTATGAAGAAAAATAAATTTAAGGGTGTTTGCCAATGGGTCTTGAAACAAGTGTTTGTTAATTGATTTATTTTATTTTTATTCTATTTAATTATTTATTTATTATTATGATTATTTTTTTATTTTTTTTCCAAAATCGTTTGTTGGCGTTTCGTTAAATTTAATTGCTTTCTCATTATGTTTGCAAATTCTTGGATACGAGGCGTTCTTTTTTCTTCTTTATAAACAAACCTTAAAAATTTACCTTGAAATACATACAGAAGTGGTTCTAAAAATTTGACTCCTACAAAGTCCAGAATTGCATAAAATTTTAGCCCCATTACCTTCAAAATGTTTTCAGGTTAAACCTTACATAGAAGAAACGAACAGAATTGCTGTACAGAATGAGCTCTTAAATTTAACCATGGGTGAAGACAGTAAACTGGAAGAACTCGCTGGGACGGGTGATACTCAGGGTTTATTGCAGCTCATTGGTTCCATCGCTGGAACTTTAAATGAAGCAGATAAAATTGATCGTACTATGGAAGTCGATGGCAATGGCGAAACAGAATTGCACGAAAGCATGGAAGTAAGAAAGCAGGTACGAGACTGTTAATGTTAATTTATGTTATATTTGTTTCTTGTAAAAAATCCTTCAGACTCTGTGTTCAAGAATATGCAAGTGTTTAAAATGCAACTTCCTTGTCATGAAGTCAACTAGATCGAGCTTGAATTCCATATTCTCTTAGCCCAGATCTGTCAGGCACACCCATGTAGACTTTCAAAAATATCTTTCTTTATTGACAAATATAGTTTAGTGGTCTTTATGTTTACTTAATAACATGGTTTCTTTGGTTGTCTTTGTGTTGTAACTACCTGTTGTTTCAATAACAATCAATATTGAGTTTGAGGTTGATTCGATTGTTGTAACGCGAAAAAATTACGATAGAAAGCTTGGGTTCGAGTTATGAACATGTCTCATACATCTGTTTTTGTAAAAGCTGTTGGTTTTCATGTACTCGTTAAAATTTCATTCAACTTTCAATTTTAACTGAATCAGTTGATGCACGAAGTTAAAGCATTTTTACACTAGACACTAGACAGTAACCAAGGACAAAACAAATGTATATATTGAGTTCTATCATTTTTTCGTGTTATTATTCATGGGCAATGCCATGTTCAACAGAAACGATGTAATAAGAAAAGGTGGACAATGATGCTTTCCGTTTATTAGCAGAAAACACCGGCAAATTCAGTATTGAAAGTTTCTACATAGTTCTGGAGCGAGGGCGTCATCTCTAAAAGCGAAGTTTCTCTGATAATGAAACTTGGTAGGTTGCAACTCAGTAATAAATTTTGCTTTGATAATCATTTGTGGCATTGCAAATTGGTTAAATTTGGTACTGAAATTGGTTGCTCAATATTGTCAGAGCAAAGCATTTTAGGTAGTGAAACATTTGGTGGCAACTTTGTCATCAGTATTTTTATGTTATGTACTGGGTTAACTTGTGATGATACATCACTAAATTCGTAAACAATTCACAAACAATTTTATTGACAAAGTTTATATTTTGTCCACACTCTGTATCTGCTCAGCGTTTTCTTGTTTATATTGAGTCGAGTAACTCAGTAGACCAAATCTCCCGTGTGGATCCAGATCAATTTTTTCCCTGATTTATGTGAATTTCGCAAGATATCATCTCGGTGCTTATTTATTGAGAACTTCTGGACATGCTTGGTACATTAGTTTATTGTTTCATGCCGGTAAAACGTGTTACATGAAAAAAGTTAATCTATGTGCACGCAGTTACTCACCAAGAACAGAGATGAAATCTTCATATAAACATCAACTTCAAACTTCTTTGTTTTCGTTGTTGAGTGAGATCTTGATCAGGCGAGAAATTTCAGTCTATCGAGTTACTCCGCTTCATATAAATAGGTCCTTAGAGTTTTTATAGAGAAAAAGTCATATAGCAAAGGTTTGACATCATGACAGTCCATAGGGTAAAGCTGAGGTCTTATGGAGTTAATGTTGCCCATAGGTTTAGTGCCTAACATTTGGTATTAATTGTTCATCCCACCTTAGCATGGTATTACTGTGACATCACTGGAAAAAAAACTTTGGTTGGGCCAATTATTTTTAATCTTCAGCAAGCTTAAGTGAAATAAGAACTGATGAGGTTAACTGGACGGCAGGAAACTAAAAAATAGACAATGTTTTTTTAAGTTTAAAGAAGTGGGTTTTGACCTACAAAACAACCTTATTATTTATCGTTAAAAACTATGGAGGTAGAATGAGCATCACCACGGTTTACTACTTGGGCCAGTATCCCATGTTGTTGCAAGTGAAACTTTAGTGTAGTGTGTACGGAAGAGATGGTTGTATGTATCCGACTCCATATTTGTGGCCAGTTCTAAGAGCACTCTCTCATTGGAAGATCTAATACTTCTTAATTTCTAGCAACTTCAATATTTAATCCTTTGTAACATTGATTCTAGTTATCTCGAAACCTTGCTTCTTGCGTCATAACCATCAGTTCAAGCTTTCATTGTTAACTTTTGCTGGTGGTATGGGTGACGTTGGTAATACAATAGATAAGAAATTATAGCAATGTGCCAATTTTTGGTGTTCTGGTATGCTTGTGAAAACATTGCACTTACCTTAAATGAAACAACTTGATTCGACATCAAGGATGTCTGCAATGTCAAATTTCTAATTTGTATTTGCAATGGCTGTCCTATAACTTTCATTTTTTTACAACACCTTAATAAATGTAAATAGTGTTATTCCAACTTGGGCTCAGGTAAGGTACATAGTGACATAGATTTCCTAATTCTTCTCATCATTTATATTCTGAAAGATCGTGTGTGAGCTAAATTTGAATTATTGCCTTTCTTTGTTGTGGATAGATACGAAATGCAATGGTTAAGACCTTGACCCAAGTAGACGCGGAGAGCCCAGATAGCATCAAGCAAAAGTCTGAAACTATTGCACCGTTATTGGAAGTTCCTGATGAAGTTAGTGTGGAAACACAGGTATGTGACTCGTACTAACATTTGAAAGTTTTAAAATCATTGTAATATTGTCTCATTTCCTTAGTTGTTCCAGCATGTTTTATTGCTTTTACAAAAGATAAAAGAATTATGATCCTCTCCAATAAGCCTGAAAAGAAAGTTATAAAATATTAAAGGATTTCATAAATTCTTAATTTGAATTCACCGCCAATGTAAACAAATGGAAACATGGCGGCATGAAGAAAAAAAAATATTATGGATTTTGATTTGGCCGCTTTCAAATTCAATCTGGAGAGAGCAGAGAATTTCGGCTACGTGGCCTCAGATTAAAAATCCCCGCTCCCAGTAGTAGTAGGGAGAATACAACATCTGCAGTGAATGACAGTTTGCCTATCAACTGTGTAAGCTCTACCACCGTGATCTGGTTATGTTTGTTGATAGCACTGGAACACAAGTTTTGAATCTTTTAAATTTTTTCATGAAATAAAGGCTAAAGTTGGTGTTTTTGAATTGATCATCACACCCAGAATTTCTATTTGTTGGACTGGAAGTACCTGTGATACTCTCTGATTTATGATGAACCCCAGATGTTGTATTACAAAAACCATTATATATCCCCCACTTGCATCAATTCGGTTGTTTTCTGGGCCTTTTGAGAAGGCAGGAAGAGCCTCACGGCTTTAAGGTCAACGCCGAAAAGGCGGACAGGGATGTGAGCAAGAAACTGGTTAAATCAACTTTGCGATAGCTACCAATGGAACTAGGAGAATGTTCAGCTGCATATAAACTGAGGTAGCCCGCGACCAAACAATCGTGAACACCATTGCTGGTGCTTAGCCGCAATTCCTAGCTCTTTTTCGGCTATTATGGATTTTGATTTTGCTGTTCAAATCTGGAGAGAGCTGAGAATCTCGGCTACTGTAACTGGTGTTTAAAGGTCGTCACACTTTTAAGGTATTTGAAACAGCCTGAGAGGGGATGCGACCTTTCAGCAGCTTAGAATGACACGTATGACAGATATATTCTTCACGGTTGAAACTAGTAACTGTGAACTCAAAAACACCGTCATAGAACGGGCCACTCCTTACTTCGGTTTTAAACTTCACTATGGCTTCCTCTAGCGATTTATCCAACGCAGCTTTACGCCTTCTACCTTTACGGGCGTGCAACTCGCGCTTTTTTGACATTCTCCTTTTTTTCAGCTCGCCACTTTCACTTTCTTTTATTTATTGCGTCTTTTTGTTCTCTGCTCTGCGTGTACATTTCTACGTGTATAGAAATATCATTTCATCCCTTCGCGCATGTCGACGATTTTGGCGAATTTCATTCAATTCATCTTTCTCCGATTGGCTTCGAGTAGTTCGATCCAAGGAATGAGAAATGCACCTCTTGATTTCCGCGGTCACGACAATATCGATGAACTGTATCTGAAAATGTTCGCTATGACCTTCATTAGTGACATATACTTTTTTGGATGTAATTTTGAGCGTCACAAACTTTCAAATAAAAGAAAAACGGAAGCCCCAGAAAGCATTGGCAAACAAACCGTTCTGATCTCGACTGTGAGAATCAAATAAACTTTAGTGTAACAACCGATGGGAGTTCATCAACAGTGAGACATTTGTGTAAAGTTTATTGCCGGCATTTAAAACATTATCTAAATCCCATGTAGCCCACTGACTTGTCCTTTTGAATGTTGTCGTTGAGTAGCAGATCGCCATCAACGCATTGCAGATGCATTACTGGCATTATCCCCAAATCTTTCATCACCTTCGTGATTAGAGCCCTGCACATTCTTCACTGGAGCTGAGTTAGGGTAACTGACTTCCATATCTCGCAAAAATTTGAACCGCAAAAATTCAAATTAATAATGAATCAAGAGAACATTTATTCTGGCCAGATAATATTTAAAAAAATATAACCTTTTCCTCAGAAAAAAAAACAATGCAAATACAAAGTTCAATATTCGGACCACTAATCACAACTTCGGTGCTCGAGAGTTTGGTGTTTGAGAGCTTGAGCAACTGAGTATTTCTCTCTCGACAGCTGGATTAACAGTAAGATAAATGTACACACCAACCTAAAAGAAAAGGCAAATGAAAAGAAAGAAAAATGCAGTTTATGGAAACATTGAAAAGGCCAAAACGGTACTGCTATATGAATTTTAGCTTTTAAATTTCATTACAATATAGTAAGAAACGGGAAGAAAATTTGGCGGATCGCGAATTTTGAAATTTTGGCGGAAATTTAATTTTGCGGATCACGATTTTTTTTTAATCTGGCGTGAATTAATTTTGGCGGATGGCTACTTAAGTAAATTTTGGCGGGAATTAATTTTGGCGGATGATAGAAAATGATTGAGTGCTAGTTGTCAAGATTCACTTTATAACGTTGAAATATGTTTTAGTTTCAAAAGCAACATCAAAATACAGTAAACCATAAAATATAAGTAGTTAAAATATGGTACTTTAGGCTTTAATCATAAGAATAAGTGCACTAATGTTCTTTGTTTATTCACCATCAATAATAACATCAAATGCATTTCAATCAAACTTACTACAACAGTCGAAAGCAATTTTTTTCGAAATTAGGAGAAATTTTATTTTTATTTGGCGGGAATTTATTTTGGCGGATCAGGATTTTTTTTAAAATTGGCGGAAATTTAATTTGGTGGTTTTCATCAAAATCCGCGAAATCCGCCAAAATTTCTTCTTATCTCAGTGATTTCAGTGTTTTTGTCTTTAGTGCATTCAGTTTTTCGGTTTCAACAATAATTTTCCTTTATCTATATGAATTTTCTTTGTGCATTCATTCAAAAGAAAAGTGACTCACTGCTGCGATGAAAAACTTTCACTTATTTTTTTTTTAACAGACGAAAACATGAGAAATTTTGTGGAGTTTAATATTTCAATAATGTTAAAAAAAAACATTCGTCAATATTTCGTACCCACACCCTATCCACCTCAGCAGTCCGCCTTAACTTAACCCTCCAAGTAATCTAACTAATAATGCTAATAAAAGCTTATATATAAAACAAAAATGGTAAGTTAAGAAAATAGGGTTGCATGGGCCAGCATTTCTAAATAGCTTCTTGCAAACGCGTAATTTTGCCTGTAATTTACGTTGTGTGATTTTATGATCCGCCCTGCCTAACGAATCTACAAAAAGCTCATCTTCAAAAAAGAATAAAACATTTTGTTGCGTAGCTCCTTTTGATGATCGTTGTATAGCTGATTTATCATGTCAAACAAATCAGCTAGAGCGTTTAATGCTTATATTTTACTGGGAATTAAAAGAGATAAAAAACATTTTTGACTTTCTGCGTAGCAAAGAAAGTCTTTGGTTTCGTCCGTTTTCATGTTTTGTTTTTCTTTCGAAAATCAGTCAAATTAGCTTTGACGCTTTGACTAAACAATTTAGACTGGATACCACAAAAACTTAAAATCTTAATATCTCCCAAACGATGCATCATTATGGGCTCAAATTTGACACGTGTCATCAATGTCACTTGTTCTTTGTCTTAAGTGCAAAATTTTGGACCAAGCCTAGTGATGACGTCACGATTTGGGTAAATTTGGTACTGGGAGTTTATCTTTAATATCTCCACAACACAAAGCATTGTCAAGCCACCAAATTTAGCAGGTGGTATCATTTCCATAAGTCCTTTGACAATCAACCAAAATCAATCAACCAAATTTGGACCAAAAATAAAAAATGCTCCGTTTTTCTTGGAAATTTGCACCTACAATCCTGGCCATAATAGTATGAGAAAAATGGAAAATGGAAAATTGGAAAAATTGGAAAAATCGAAAAAATGGG
>JAYJMG010122545.1:0-14611 GCA_036873935.1 Stomotoca atra
TAATTAGGAGACAAATATAGCTTAGTTAGGCTATCATAGCTTAATTAGGCGAGATAGCTTAATTTGCAGTTGTCCCTCTGCTGACTGAGACATACTGTAGGATCCTCTCCTTTTCGCACCCCCAGCTCCCGGGAGCAGCCTTACATTACTGGTTGGGTTCCGTATCTCGGAAAATAAGGAGAAACTGACGTCATGGGTCATGCTACCCATTATGAAGCCCGGTTTCCTGCCGGCTCCTCTACTCAAAACGAAAAAAATATAAAGAAGAAAAATATAAAGAGCAGAGGGCGAGAGGAAGAAGAAAGAAGGAGGCGAGGGTCTATACCTGATATCTAGATTTAAAATGTTGGAGTGTATACATGCTATATTCAAAATCATTCTAAAAAAACTGATCCTTGAACAAAGATAATCACCAAACAAAAACAAGAGAAGAAATCCATCAAAACTTTGATAAAAGTGGACTACCAGTTTGCGCTTCGCCTGCACCTTTGCTCTTGCTCTACTAGTGTTTCGTGTTGCCGTGGCATGGGATGTTGTTTTTTCGCATTAAAACCCGGGGTGTGTTGTGATTCGATTTGTTACGTTGTTGATGTTTTTTGATGATCAATTTTCCATTAAATGATGTCAACTTATTAAATTGTATCAACTTTTCAAGCCTATTATTATTATATTATATGTAAGTCCAGCTATATATAGCTAGACTTATTATGCGAAAACATAGGTATATACCTTGTTTTCGCAAATAATGGCATATGCCATCATCAAAAAAATAAGAATTCTCAGACTCATTTGAAATTAATTATTTTGATTTATTCAAAACAATTCAAGAAGCGTGTTGCCTACTTACCTTGCAGAGAGGTAAGTGTGTTATGTCACCTGATATGCAAATTAACAATTTGTGGTTTTTACTAATCAGTCTGCTGGACATCATCACCTTTTGTGTGCTTTATATTGATTTCACACACAATTTTATTATCTTTCTTTGTCCATTTAATGCGACTTTAACATTGAATTAAACACACAAGTGCCTTACCTGAAGTCTCGAGAAAACATTGTAAGATTCATATGAAAGACGATGTTGTTTTTTAAATGATAAAGTTTTTTTTAGAAATTTGAGATTGAGAGAATGACGTCAGCTATAAGTCATCATGCCAAATCTTTAATGACGTTTGTTGTTATGCCATAAAAATAGCAAGAGGAAAACAATTCATTTTTATGATATGTGCTCTTTTATTTGAATTCTCTAGTCAATATTTTTTTTTTTTAGTTTCTATAGATTATATATAATATATATATATGTGGTTGTATTGCTTGATTCTGCTGTGTGAATTTTTCTGTAAGTGACATAAATTTAATGAAAGATCAATTATTATTTTTGTATATTGTAATATACAAATGGATTATTCATATTTGGCAGCAAATTTTCATTCAATATGGTATAAAGTTTTTGATTCAGTTTGATTTGTACTTCAACCAACTGCATGTAAAGTACTTATGGAAAAATATGTCTGATGATTTATAATGTAGTTATGTTTGATATTTTTATTCTTATTTTGAAAGTCAGTTATGTTTATTCTTGTGTGATAACAGTCTTTTTCTTTCAAAGCGGCTTTGCACATAGTTTTTTTGTAATGTAAGAAAAACAACACATATCCTGTGAAAGGCTTCCCAGTATATTTTTCTAACAACTTTGAACAATGATTAAGAAGCTTGCCTTGTTGCAGATCGTGTGTATTCTTTAGTAATAAATTATGAAATATGGTAAAAAATGTTTTAGTATTACAGTACAGAAGAAGGTCTTAGATTTAGATCTAAATGGCTTTTATTTTATGAGTAGTGAGCCTGACTAATTTAAATCTTTAGGCTGTTAGCACCCTCGCCTTTGTGGGTGATATGGTTAATAAGATTTAATTTGTGTGTATATACATTATCGATACATGCTCAGTATAATCTTATAGTATCATGTGTAGTTACAGTAAGTGGACAATTCAGGATGAGAGACCAGAGCTTTTGTAAAAGTAGTTCTGTTAAAATATTTGTTATTGTTCAGAATTGACAATTATTAAAGAGGTGAAATTTATTAAAAAAGATAAAAGAAGTTTAACTTAAGTTGTCACTGCACATTTTTTACCATTTTAATCATTTTTTGTGTGATGTTAAGTGTCACTAGAGCGAGTTGTATTAAATGATTCATGTATATAGTTTCAACACTGATAAGTAGTAGAGACTATGATCTGCATTGTTATGATTTGTAAAGTGGTGTTGTTATTTTCTGTTGTTCTGTGATTTCAAAGCCTAATTTGATTTTGAGTTGAATATATGCATTTGTGTCACACTTTTTAAACTAAGACACTGGATAAAGACCAGGAAATTAAGAGTGAAAATAAAAACTGCCACCTTAGGTTTTTAAGTTTGAGACGACAAACAAGATTATGTTTTTTATTTATTTATTAAGATTGTGTCTAAAAACAATCTTACTAGCAAAATTATGAAATCGATAATGCTTTCAATGTATCAATATGATGATTATCATAAGTATGATATTTATATATATCTATTGTTTCTACAACTGTTCACTTGAGCGAAGATTACCACAAGAAAAAATAATAAGTCATAAATAGCATGAGTTATTTTGCAATTCTTTACCAGAGTAAACTTTTGCCAAAATAGCAAAATCAATGAAGTTTTTCTTGCCAATGTTTTTCCCTGTTTGAAAAGAATTATAGGTAAACCTTGCTCACAAAATTTAGAAATTTGAGGCAGATGGATGAAGAGTAATACTGATAATAGAAGACACAAAGATCGATTTCAATTGAAAGGTTATGGATATTATCGTGTTAGTTCAGTGTTTGCATATGTCTTTGATGAAAAGTAGTGTTAATAATAGAAGACGAAACTAACACAAACATCAATATCAAGTGACGATTTATGGATATTATTGCATTATTGTGTTGATTGAATGTTTTTTGTTTTTTTACTTGTTGACCCCTCAGGTATATATAATATATTTGTTTACCTGATAACTGGTAACCTCTCCACCAAGGGACACTAAAGCTATAAACCCACACAGCTCCAAAGAATCTTCTTCTCGTGCTGTACCTTCAGAGCTTCAGCATGCCGGCAGCCGAGAAAACATGCGCCGTTATCAGGTAAATATTTGCGGCATCTGTAGAGAAGGGCTTCTATATTCTTCTGAAGAAAAGTTCTCATTCCAAATTTTCTCATCCATCTCCTTATTTTGCAAACTACAATCTGTTCATTCAGCTAACTTACAAGCTTATGCATACAATTTCACAACTTTTTTGCACATGCATTTACTTCTTTTTACTTTTTAGATGCTTAGAAAAATAAACTTTAAGATGAAATTGACATGGAAGGTTATGGCTTTACTTCCTTGTTTATTCTCTATGGTAAGAAACAGCCATATAGATTTTAGTCCAAAGGCTTGTTTGGAGGCTCACAATGAACTTAGAAAACTGCATGTCAACACTAATGATGTAGTTTATTCAACTGAATTAGAAAAGGATGCGCAAATTTATGCAGATCGACTGAAGAATAGTGATACATCAGTTGATGGGTAAGCAATTTCTTTGATAAATTCATTTATCATCAATATAAACGAGTTTGAAACCTTATAAGTATATATATAATTATATTTCAAATAAGTTCCTCTCAGAGCCCTAAGATGATACAGTAGAAGAAATTGAAAACAGAAAAAGAAAGGTCACGATTAGATTCATATGATGCATGGTTGTAAACATCAGTTCTGTGTTTTGTTCAAAGATTTTTTGGTGCTATGATTTTCTTATTGATCTCTTATTATCCTTTATATCATTTTTAGGCGTCCCACCAGAGTTTTACCAAAAAGGCGCAAGAGGCATTTGCCTGATGTTGATAGGAATAAGCATTTAGAAAGCTGGGATGGTGAAATCTTTTACCCATCAGGTTCATGGTAGGTGTGGGATAATCATTACAAAGTGCAACATTTAGGATTGTTGTTTTAAGAGATGAAGTGTTATCATCATAATTTAAATATTACTCTATATGTAAGGTGAAATCCATGAAAGTATAGCTATATGTAGCTGCAATGATATGCCTACTTAAATGTCTTTGTTGTTTTTTCAATAGGGATCGAAATCAGAACAGAGTTGTGAAAATTGGAGAAAATATACACAAGTTTTGTTGTCGCACTCTACCACATTGTCCAAAACAATTTTTTCACAACCTCTTGTTTCCTCCATCAGCTAAAGGTGTAGTAAAAGATTGGTATAATGAGCAAGTAGGTGAATACAATTTTAAAAGTGGTCAGAAGAAAACATCTTTTTCACAGATAAATAATTTTGCCAGTATTGTTTGGCAGAAAACAACCAAGATTGGCTGTGCACAGACGGAAGTGAGCAAGCAAGGATGTGTTTTCACCATTGTTCTGTACGAGGAAGAAGGAAGTGTTGGAAATGCAGAAAATTATAAAAACAACATTGGGAAACTAAGTATGTGCTTTCTTGCTTTGTACTCTACTAATATTTTGCCATATCTCAAAAAAGTGTCTGAGGCCCCCAATAAATTTGAGGTTTTGGGAGTGGGCGATCATTAATTTCTTTGAATAAATTCCATTATTTTTGTAAGGAAGTGTTGCAGGAAAAGCTTGAAGTATATACTGTACAGGAAAATCTTTCTTAACCTTACAAAAAATACAGCAAAAGACTAATGAATATCTACTTCAACGTTTGTTGGGTGGCGGAAACCCTTACAACGTTCCTGGATAGTGTTAGCAACAAATTCTTCAAAAAAATTATTTCTTCTATAAGGCCAAGGAAATTTGATTTTCTGGTTAGCATGTCTGCGCGCACCTACCTTTTTCTTAGCACATAAACACTTTTCATTGCAATTTTAGCGCATTTTCTCTTTCCTTTGAGAATTTTTTAATCTCAGAAGAAAGAGAAACAACAAGAACAAACATCTTCCCATTTGTGCAGCACAACACGCTATCTACCAAAACCTGTTGCCACGCCATACAGACTTGAACTAGCCTCTGTCTGAATTCTGTCTGAATTCTGGAATAAAGGCTGCCACGCAAGTCACATTTAACGATGGTAGCACAAAAATAGCCGGAACATACAAAAAATTACATCTTTTGCTCAGACCCAAGAATGTTCTCAATTTCTAGCACTAAAAATAAGGTCTAATTTTTCTGTAAGAACTATTTTGTGCTTAGAATAAGAAGGAACGACTGCCAAAAAGTGAAGTTTTTGAATCAATTTTGTTTCAGAGAGTGAAGATGAAGCATCAGGACGACCAACGCTGATAATATTCCTTAGTATCTTCTTTGTGGTGCTACTCATAAGTTTGGTTGCCTTATGTTATTGCTGCCGAGAAAAGATTGATGAAAAGTATATACAAATTAAGATCAAAACAGACACTATGAAGGCTGAGTATGTAATTTGTTTCTTCTCTTCTCTTGTTCAGTGATGTGATTTGAGGTGTCAGGGGTGGTTTTTAATGATCAACTAGCTGGTCACTGTTGCCAACTTGCTCTTTGAAAACAATTTGGTGGTGTGCGCCAGTCCAGAACTCCGCAAGCCAAAAGAAATTATGCAAAAGAAACATAGTGGCCTCTTACATCTGTATACTTCTGCAAATTGTGCCACCCATTATACCCATTTGATTGATTTGATTTTGACAGTGATTTGCATCATTGAGAACTAGTTGTGGGAATCCCTCAAGTATAATGACTACCATAATTATTGAGTATGGTACATTACACGTTTTTTTTTTTGTAAGAATACATTTTATAAGAATATCAGGCTGAAATTTGTCCTTATTTTAACAATACTGTAAGAATGTCAGTGTAAGAATACTGAGGCTGAAACGAAATTACACCATTCTTATAAAAAAAAAAACGTGTAGTTAAAGTTCATTGTTTTGATGATACATTTGATGCACCGTATGAGGCCACTGGGTATACTGACTTATGTGATGCCATGGAGCTGGTCACAAAATCTTTCTTTTACCAAAAAGTGTGTGTTCTTTCTTTCCAATGTTAAGAGTTATATTAATACAATGTTAACTGATTTTTCTATCTGTATCGAGAAATATTGCCTGAGGTCTAAGTACAGAACAAGCTTGTGAGATTGGTGCGATGACTGAGGAAATTGAAATTGAAGTATATCATATGCATAGGAATTTATACAAAACATGCAACTGACAATGTAAGGAAAAAGCAGGATTACAATGTAACTTACTTCTTGAGAAAATAAAAACACGCACGTGAATGGATATCAGTTGTATCTTACCTGTTGGGAGTAGTTTCTGAATCGTTAAACATTGAAAATGTGGTGCATGGTCACATCCATTATTCTATTACTCTATATGCCTAGTTTGATACTGACGTATTTTGATTCATTTTCAGACAAGAGCTCGAAACAGACTCAACAAGCTTCTGGTGGTTAAGAATGTTCAGGAGAAAGAAAAAAGCACAAAGGAGAAGGACAACTGTGTCAAGACCGAGACATGTTTCATTGAAGGAAAGGCCAACGATTGAAGTTATACCCAACTCAGCACCACAACGTACTAGACCTATTCCTCCAAGGGTTAGAGGAAACAGTAAGTTGTGTTAGTTTTGTACTCGAAGGATTTGAACCGTTCTGTGTTGTGATAAAGAACATAGGGTCTGTAGTACGTGTTGATTGAAAAAGAAATTAGCCAGTGGTATTTCTCAGAGAAAATGCTACTCTATAATTTTCACTTGACCTTTGTAGTAGTACAGGTGTGTGCATGGGTGGTAGACTAAGATAAAAACGTAATTATTATGGGGAAATACTTGTTTGATTTTAGGCAACGCTGCTTCTGTGATCAAGTATCAAGGAATCAGCAAAAAGCCACAAAATATGTCAATTCAGGATAATTATGGATATGACGGACATCTTAGTAACAGAGCTTTACCAGCCACGCCCATCGTAAGTAATTTTTGTTTCCTGCTTGCTTTCTGCTGGCGATTTTGCAGATCAATTTTAGTTGTCCAAATGTCAACGAATTTTGATAACATTGCGCTTAAAAGGGTCTTTTAAGGATGCATGCTGAATTTTCCAAGCATTCGCTTACAATGTAGCCAATTGATGTGGGCAAAAAATTTCTTAGAGCTAAGGATTTCTGTATCACCTAGCAATGGATGTAATCGTATATTTAAGTCGCATTAACACGTCCTGACAGTAATATTCATAGCAATTGAGGATTCTTAAATATTCTGTAAAGTTAGTATTCAATTTTGCTTAAACTTTTTTATTGCTTGATCTCAGGGTCAAAAACTAGTTCGGCAGCCAAGTTTATCTGGAAAGGCTCCACCACCTCCTGTTCCTGAAGAGCATATTTACGGTAATTTATCTAACACCCCATCACCCATTAAGCCAATTCATCCGCCTCCTCCGAGACGGCCAGTCGCTAAAACCGAGAGTGCCGTCTCGCACGAAAATGCGCACTTAAAAAAGCAACCAGTAGTAAAAGTTCCAAGTAATCCTGTACGGAAACCACAAGTGGCAGCTCGACCTTCAGTGCCAGGTAATGGTAGTCCAAAACCAAGACCGAAACCTGCTCCTAGAACCGAATCACCTTCCGCTCCCACTAAACCAAAGCCGTTGCTACCTCCAGGGAAACCTCAGCTTAGATCACAGCCTAGTGGTAGTAAGGCTGACGGGTCACAGCCTAGTGGTAGTAATGCTGACGAATCTCCAAAGACTGTTGCACAAATGAGAGAGTTTTTGGAACGTCGATAGATGGTCAACACTTCCTTTTGGTTAAGGTTACTGTAGTTAGTAATCTTTATTGGCACAAGGCTGCCTTTAGGCAAGCATGTTGCAGACACTTATATCCTAGCAGACCTAGGTTTAGCGCAGAGTAGAGTATTTTTTATGTCACTGGATTATATTGTTGCTTATGAATAGTAATTTTTCTAATGTATATACTTATTTATTTGATAATTTTAGTATTTGGTGTATTTATGTTTCATATTCTGCGTCTTGTGCAGTGTTGTGTTGTTTTGTGTTCCTTCCAAGCAAGCGAGTCATAATCAAACCACGCTATTACAGGTTCATTAACAGCTCTCACGGAACTAGTTTTTTAAAGGCTATAAAAAAAAGCGTCAACTTATTGGATTTCCCACAGAATCCTGGTTGTTACCATCTGATCACGTGAGAAGTCGCTCGGTGGAGTTAATCGTATAAAATTGTTCTCGTTGAAATTATCAGACATTGAAAATTGCTGACGACCATCATACGGACGGTTTGATTGCCTCTCATTTGCTACTTATTAATGTCGAATAGCAATATTTGTTGTTGTTTTATTAGAGAAAATTCTTCTGTTGCTTGTTATTCATGTTTAATCTTTTCAAAAGAAAGAAATATCAGAACGCGAAAATAATTTTTATTTAGTTTTTGTGTTTTTTACCTGACAGTCATATTGGTTTATGCATGAACTTCGAATGGAAATCAATTTTGATCAATTTATGAAATTGCCTTTGTTAATAATAAGTCTTGCTTGCTTTTAAGATTTTAAGTGATGACGCGATGTGAAATTAATTTTTAACTTGTAACAATTATGCAATCAAAAGCACGTCCGTAATTGATTATTTCCATTGTTCAGCGTTCGTAATTGCATCCCAATCAGAAAGAAGGTCAGCAGAAAATCTGTTTTACTCAAAAATAAACAAAAGAAGAGAGAGAAAGGTTGGGAAAAAAGAGGAAAGTCAACGATAAGATCTGTGGTTCGATGAAGAAGTTTTTAAATTATTTAAAAGTCTTGGAATAATAAAATACGTTAAAATCTAGTTGGCTTATTTTCTTTGAACTGTTGGTATTTTGAAGTTTTTTTGTGGATGTTCAATTTCACATTGATTCAGTAAAAACAAAACAAAGAAAATATAACAGAAATGAAGTTCAAGGCACTTTATACGAATAAGCAAAACATTAAAACGACAAAAGTATCAAATATTGTGCCAGAGATTAACATTGTTGAATGTGAAATCCTAGCAAACGATGAAATCAAGTTCGAATACGAAATGATACAACGAGCAAGAGAGGCTGAATATTTGTTAACAAGACTTCTTTATAACGGTAAGTCTGACGTATTTAATGTGCGTTTTTAAGTTTACGCTTTAACGAATGTCACGTACGTATGTCAGTTATTTCGAGAGATTAAAATGTTCATAGAATTGTGTTAAAAATTCACTCAATTTGTGTTTTTTTTTTGAAATATTGAAAATATTATTGTCTTATTTTTCTATTTTTTTAATGTTCTTTCTGTGTGTGTTTTTCAACACGATACATTACTTTAGACTGAAATTTTGGCATAAAAAGAAAGCCATTGTTTGTAGAGCCTGGGAGAAGGAAAGCAGATCAAATAAAAACGTTTAGAAAGTATGCTTTGGAAGAATCATGGAGGTAGGTCTTTTCTACCTCCATGGAAGAATAATGTGGATTTTCTCAAAATCTGTCACTAAAAGAAAAAAATGCGTGACACTATTTAACAGCAGCCTCGTTCCCAGCGCGTTTCGCATTTTTGATGAGTTGGATGAAGACAAGCGAAAAGCGCTGGGAACGAGTTGGGTTCGCAACATTTCCCAAATAGTTCAAGGAATCGAACGCCAAAATTTATAATAAATCATGTTCACTATGGTTCACTTTTATAAAAATACGACGACATTCTCGTCCCCAGTTCAATTTGTCTTTTCGATGTTTTTGATCGTTCTATGTCCTATATCATAAAGAAAAGATGTGCTGGGAACGAGTATGATGCAACGTGGCTTAACTACAAGATGAAGTTCTAAGTCTAAGTCTTAGTTCGCAACTAAGTCTTTTAGAAAGTCGGATGTTCACCACAAAAGTATTTTTTTGGTAGACACCCACACTTGACTGCCTAAATGTGTTTTTTCTGGATAGCTTATCATGATGTGATATATTGAAAGCTCTACGTTCCTCGCTCGTTATATCTCATCTGCCTTTCTTAAGGACTGGAAACTAGGGTGCAGGGAAATCTAATGACATATTGCTACTGAAATTTATTTTCCATTTTTCGTGGCATCTCAGATTGCACCATAATTACACCTTAACATGATCAGTTTTATAACAGATACAGTTTTACATTTTGTGATGTAGTTTCCACATGAATGGGTCGTTCTGTCCAATTTTAAGCCAGCTATTATTTTAGGAGAAATTACAATGTTCATTGTATAAAGAAATGATTAAAAAAAAGAGAATGAAATATGATAAAATATTGTAAATCAAAGAAAAGGAAAAGGGGCTTCTTCTAGCTAGAGTCGGTTGTGGTCTCTTTCGCAACTAATTATTAAAAACAGATTTTCATAATGAAGAATTTTCATAAACTTAGCCACGCCAATTTGTTGGAGAAGACAAAAATACGTGATGGGGTAAAGGCTAGGTTCAAAAGTCATTTACATAGCGTTCGTGTAAACTAGAGGAGATCATGCTCGTTTTTTCTACACTAACTAACGAACCTTTGCTTGTTTATTTGTTCTTTACTTTGTTTTGTTTTTCCGAGGCAATTCATTCATTCATTCAGTTCATGTCTTGGTTCACTTAACTTCTCTTCTTCGTTCATATAGATGAAAACGAAAATGTCAAAACAAGTACTGTGGGTCATAGTATAGGAACGTTACTATTGAAACTAAAATCAGCAGGACATAAAACAGCGAAAAAGAATCCAACTATAAAAATAGAAGAATGCGAAAATGATAACAGAGATGAAGAAGATATGGAAAAAGAGATGTTTGAGAACGCAAGAAAAGCTGAGGTCGTGTGGCAGAAATTAATTTCAGGTAATTTATTTATTGTTATTTTTTTGTTTATTTATTGTACAAAGTTCTATTCCTGATCCTTTGGATCTGTGCTGGTGAATGAGGCATAAATTTACAACACTCAAAACGTGCACCAAAACTGACCCTTGACGGTCTAAAACTTGATCACTGAAACTGTGAGCAACCAACTTGGAGCAACTTTGTTACAACGTTGTCGCAACGTCGTTTGACCATTGAGTGCAAACGGAGAGAATTGATTTACCATGGCTGCAACTAACGGCCTTGCTCATGCTCCAATAAACCAGAAATGCATAGCAGACTTTAAATTCACTCCAGTATAACTGTTGCAACAACGTCACTACAATTTAATACAATTTAGCGAACTTGCACATGACTAAGTCGAAGAAAACTTGATCTTTCTTTATACTTTTTTTACGTTGTTTCTGTCCTGTTCTAGTTTCATGTACCCGACACCTACTTTAGAGTACTGAATAATCGGGGGTTGGAAATGTTTTTGAAAATTAATCAGCGGGAGGGGACGATTATTCGGTACTCTAGAGTACTTAGTTAAATAACTAGTTCTCCGATTGTGTCATAGACCTGCAATCCAGAAACAGAGAGCATGTGATTACACGAAGAAGTCTTTTACGAAATACTTGCGTCATCATGATCTATTTTGATGACTTAATTTAACATTTTTCGGCAATTACAGGTCATTTCTTAATGCTGTAGCTGGCTGTCTTGGTAGTCAGTAATGCACGCACAGCGCCGTTCCAAGGGTCATTTGTATTTTTTTTAATATGAGAATCGAATGACTTTAGGAACTACGCTGGGTAGTCTATGGTTCTCATGTGATCGGTTTGAACTCTTTCCTCTGCTGAAACAGCCATCTCTCTAGCCTGTTATCAAGAGAAATAGGATTTGAATTTTGGTCAAAGGCTATTGCTATTGGTGCAGTTTGAAGAAAAGTGTGTTTTCGAGAAGAATACTGCAACGTTACTACTTTCTCTATGAATGGGTGTTATAGCAGTCTCCAAATTTTAGTATCTTTCTTCAAAATGTGTATCTGTATTTTATATTAGGGAAAGTGCTAGCTAAAATTCTGTGCCAAGTCTAATCTTGTCATAGTGCGAGAAAGGACTGTGAAACTAAACGAGGGCCAAATATTTGCTTTTAATGTTGTTGTTTTCTTTCATTTTTTCTTGTATTTTTTTTTTTACGTCGTCTGATTGGTCTTTTTAACAAGTCATATGCTTTTTTTCAGATGATTTTGAAAGAAAACCAAGATCGTCCACACTGCCAACTCAATCGAATGAATCAGTCAAGTTACAAAGAAAGTCTAGGGACGATTCTATTTTATTTTTAAAGCAGAAAAAACAGAAAACGCGGCATTTTTTCCATAAGCCGGCTAAAAAGGGTTACTCACTGGAATTGGGAGAGGAACCGAAGCATCCGAAAAAGCAAAAAGTAACTGAAAATGCTTCAAAATTTACCAAGACGTTCAATTTCTGAATGAAACAGAAGAGGTTTAAAAAGCCCTTGAAAAAAGAGAACGAAAAACGAAAAGAAATGCTTCCTAATGTCAACTGTTTGGTACCGATAAAAGAAAGCAAAAAACGACTCGACACGACACGACACGACACAACACGAATAGAAAACCGAAATACCAAGGTTATACGAAGTACAAATCGTAAATGTCTCAAATAAAAGTATGGCATTTACTCGTCGTAAGCTTGTTTTGCTGGCTCACTGTATGCAAGGATATTTCAAGTAAACCACACAAACATTGTGAGTTCATACGAAATAATGCTTTTATAACGATATGATACAACATTTCTTTACTGACGTCAATAAGTGGCTTACTGCCAATAGAAGATTATTTATTTTTAATAAGTTATAATTCTTTATGTAAAATTAAAATCCAACCTACGAATGTGTAGGCTAAATTTTGTCTATTGTTCATTGTCCCTAATCACATTGATCATTTTCCAGTTTATTTCTAAATCTTGATTTATTTACTGGTTTATGTGTTAATTCATTTATTTATTTATTTATTTACTAATTTATTGATTTATTTATATCTATTCAATAAAGTAAAGAAACAAAAGTTTTAAGGAAATAGTTATGTGGGAGTATGTAGTCATGCTGCTCTGGTGTCCATGGGGGGATCTATTTAACATGAACACCCATCATTCACCCATAAACACAACTGTAAAATACACCTTAACATAACAAAAATACATATGTTGATTGACAGTGTTTTTTTACATTGAGTAAAAACGCTGTTTAGCACGATGTGTGAAATGATTCCAGTACCGAGATAATGTAATATGCCAGCAGTGTTTTAGGTCTTATCATGTTTTTAGAGGGCGTCATTCAAATTCAATTGTAGTTTTTTTTATTATTTTTCTTTTTTATATCTATAAAGAAATTGAAATATTTAGCCCAGTGTCAAAATTTTTCATTAATGCAATAATTTCATAAATTTTGAAACAACTGAGAATATTTATAAGTGAGAGGACTCAAACAAATACCTATCTCAACTGCCTAATTCGGCAGATGGTTAGCGCGGTATGAGCCGAGTTTATCCACATGGTGTATACAAATTCTTGTCAGAACTTAGAATGTAATTTATTTATTTATTGATCTACAGGGGAACGAGGTCGCCAGTACAGTGCAATTTTAATCCAGACTTATTTTTTATTATCTTATTCAATATGACAATTTCGTTACCATTACAAGCTACATAAAGCTCATTTCCTTTTGTTCGATTGATGTTGTTCTTGACAATCATCTCAACATCCTATTGTTAATGTGTACGGAGTGTTGTCACTACGTCTCGGTAATATGGTGGATATTGGTTTACCGTAAATGGTAGCATCCGGAGACTGATTCATTTGAAAATAATGATATTGTTCATAGTTGATTCATCTAAGACGCAATAACATATCAATATTTAGAAACTTAAGTTTTCGCCACACTCGTTCCCAGCACTCTGTTTCTGTTATGGTATATGATATCATCGAAAAGACAATTCACCCTGGGGACGAGTGTGAGTTTTCATAGCATTTTCGAGTTTCCAGACACTCTACGTTGTAATAGGAAGAGTTAAGTACATCCTTAACTAATTGTGATGTCATCAGCAGAGCTATTTAAACGTGTCTCTTACTTGGGTGAGATACATCCCGATTGAAATGTAAGTACTCGAAACTCATGACCATGAAAGTATCATCATGTGATAATTCTTGAAAAAACATGGTATCATTTGACATGCTGCCGTTTGTGTTACTATGGTGACCGAAAAATAGTTAAGAAATCTCAGATACGCAAATTTTGAGGGAGTAGAAGACGATAAAAATATGATGACGATGCAAGTAAAAGATAATTGAATAATAAGACAAAGAATGCAGAATATGAAAAACATTTCTGACCCTGCCAAACGATTCGTACTGACTAATGGATTGATAATATGTTTTATTACTGTTCCCTGCAAGTCGGAAACGTGAACATAAACAAAGAAATGTAAAAAATGCTGTTGTATTCACAAAGAAATGCACTGCACCTAAGAAGCACAAGGATTTGATTTAGACCCATCTGTAAAAGGGACTACTGTGCACTGAAACCTAAAAGTTTAAAAAATAATAAAAACAACACTGTTCATACATGAACACAATGCTCTTTGTCTCTCTGATAGTCTTGCCAAAGAATACTGGGTTCAAGTTTGAACTGCTGTTTTTACATATGCTTTAGAAACAACGCAGCAAAAAAAAGAAAAAGAGACAAGGAAGATAAGGAAGATAAGGAAGA
>JAYJMG010122656.1:0-12054 GCA_036873935.1 Stomotoca atra
AACAATCCATTGACTATAGGTCCTTGAGATTTTCTAGGCTAGCCACTTAAAATATTTACTATTATTATTATTATTATCATGGGCCACGGCGACGGGGGGGCCGGGGCCCCACCACTTTTTGCAAAGTAATGATTTTTTTTATACGAAATCTTAATTCTAGTATCTACTTTTAAACGCCTATGAGCTGTTTTAAGAGCTTCTAGAACCCAAAATTTTCTTCGTCGCCCAACCATGGTGGCCGACTTTTTTAAGGAAATTTTTCATTTCTTTGGCCCCCCCACTTGAAATTACATGCCGTGGCCCATGATTATTATTAACAATCACATGAACAATAGATTTCGTTAGAATATTTGATACGTGTCCCGTGTAACATTCAAAATGTTAAACCTGGCACACTTTTCGAACATTCGAACGAAATCTCTTGTTTCATGTGATTATTATTGTGAGTGATACAGAGCTTTGATAGTTTTTTCGAAACAAACGAAAGTAAACATGAGTTATTATTTCGTCTCACAATGCTGAAGATGCGCAGAATAACATGAACAAATTGACTTTAACGAATTGAGAATTTGCTCACGCTGCTTCGTCTATTTAAACTTGAGCCACCGCGAACATCAAAATCATGCTTTGTTTTGCAGCTAGCCATAAATCCAAAGGAAATGCTCTTTTCTTGTCTATGTTATGTTTAAATCAACGCACGTGCAATGAGAATATTCGTCTGAGAGGTTGATTGGATTTAACAATTGACGGCGGTCACAGCTCTCCCATGATCTGGCCAACTATTTGCATGGGTGCACACTTCCCTATAGTGATCTAGGATGACGCGGGTTGGTCGATGACTCTGGTTCATAGAAACATTCAGGTCATCGCCGACTCTATCGAAATCCCATGACACGTCAGGGCTTGAAGCGGAGCATGAAGCTGAGGTGCTGACTAAATGTTTGTTGACAGACATGGCAGTCCAACCTCATTCCCAGTGCTTCTTTCTGCTTTTTTACTTACGGGCGATTCTTCGCGCCTGTCAGTAAAAAAAGCGGAAAGAAGTCCTGGGAACGAGGTTGGTAGCAGTCCAATTTTGATTTTCAATATACATTGCGTTTCGTCTTTAGAATTGAAATCTGTGAGCTCATTTTTGAGCCTTAATTCAAGTAAAATACCAAAATGTTTAGACCCTCCAGCAGTATCATCTTCCGGCACAGCCCTGAGACGAGTGACATCACTGTTTTTAGAATGTACCTTGCAGAAGTCAACGGTGATGTGCTTTAAATGCTCTTAAACCCAGCCAGTAAATAAGTCAAAGCTGCAGGTGTATCAGTTCTATAATTTTATAACCGCCCCCCTCTTTTAAGCGCCCCCCTTCAATAAGCGCCTCCCCAAATTTCGAAAAAATTTAATAAGCGCCCGGGCGGTTAATAGAGGAAATACGGTATATATATACAAGAAGAAGCACATACTGGCGTTTAAGCCGATACCACGTATAAGTCGAACCCCTTACTTGGAGGTATTTTTTGGACATGTTTGCTGTATTCGGCGTATAAGTTGAGTGGGTTTTCAGTGGAGTTCTCATACAGATAATAACTGACATCCTTCTTTATTTTGGCAAGTTATATTCAAATAAACTCCAATTAAATCTATCCCACATGCACACCAAGTTACCAAGTTTTACTCGCATGTTTATCATTCGCCAATTTGAAATTAAAGTTTTGTTTGTACATGCACAGTTAAGGAAGTATGAGCGATAATTTGCAGACCTACGCAACCACAGGAGAGAAGTAAATGTCGCGAACGTTCGTCTGAGAGGTTGGTTGAATTAACAATCGACAATTAACAAGCCGACTCGATCGAAATCCTATGACACGTCAAGACTTGAAGTGTTAGCATGAAGCTGTGATGCCGACTAAAATGTTCGTTGACATCGGTAGCATGTGCCCTGCGTCATTTCACTTCACGAAGAAGAAAAAATTTTCTCTAAAATTTTTTTGAAGCTATATCCGAAGTATAAGTCGAGTCTGATTTTTAGAGGGAAAATTATGGTCTCAAAAACTCGACTTATACACCCAGGGGCTATTCTAGGAAATTAATTTGGGCATCGGTAGTTGTTACTTAAATGTTGGCTAAGCGCCCCAGCGGCTTCTAGGAGCTAAGCCCAGAAAAGCTTTTTAATTTCAGAGACTAAAGGAATACAATTAAGATCAAAATATAGCTTGTTTAATCAACTTGCTTCATGGAACATGCTCAACAACTGAATCGATCTTACAATGGGCAGCAATGAATTCTAGATTTTCCTCATAATATATTTTTAGTGCCCAAATTACATGTGCCCAAAATCGATGCATCGCTGTCCAAATATCCCTAGAATAGCCCGACGCCGGACAATACGGTAATAAGAAACACATCAAGAAATCACAAGTAAGCCAATGTTTCCCTATGGTATAAAAATCATTTGTTCAAATTGAGGTTCTGATAAGGTTTAGTTTGGAGATACTTATCACCATTCGCCGCCATTGTGAGGAATCATGTTCTTAAATAACCAAAACTTGGTGACATCACGGCGCGGAAGAAACGAGCAGTTTGCCCTAAGCATGATTTGATGATTCAGTGTGTAAGATAGGGTTTTTGGGAAAGATCCTTTCTTAAAGAATTTTCTTTTATCATAAAATAAAATACATGTTATTTTTACGAATCTACAACCAAATTGGGAAGAAACTGCTCCAAACGTTAAATTACTTGGGTCCAAGACAGGATAAACTTATGAATATGAATGAAACTGGACTGACAAACTTAAATATCTTCCGATTGCTTCAATTTTGATTGGGAAAAGGCCTGTAATCGGCCTGTATTTGCTCTAGCTAATACACTGTGATTATGAAGATAAAAGACAATGGAGCAATAAATTAATATTCAAAATAATTTATCAACCTCATAAACTAAACTATATTTATTGCCAACCTTTCCACCGATCTACTTCGCAGCAAGACCAGATGTAACTACAACTTTTTGTTTGAACATTTTGCTATGTTCTGTTTATTGACATGCTTCTTGTAAGGTCCTATGTACTCATTTCTTAACTAATTTCAAACCTTATTCATGACGAATAGCTTATTTCCTTTAAAACTTGGGGCAGCATCAGATGAATACTTGCCCATAAAAAATCATTTAGACGCTAATATCAAAAGAATTCCTTCTCCTTTAGAAGCTCAGTAGTATTAAAAACTTATATGTTATATCACAGTCCTCATCACATATCAATTTTAGTCCTCTTGAATTAAAGTACCCTAGCGATTTTTTAACATCCTGTGCCCTTAATCTACAATTTACAGTATTTGGGAAAACTAACATCAGCTCTGAGTACATTAATTTTTTACGTTATGATAAAAACAATCTGAGTCAGTATGAAGAGCAGATCAATTTTTTATAACTTCTTCATTTCGATTTGAGATGATCAGGTAGCTTCATGCTCCACTAGGCAAAAAAAGACATGAATAATTAATCACATATTTCATCAGCATCTAAACAAAGACTGAAATCATTTGATTGGCTTATATTTTCAGTCGAAATAATTCGCTGCAAAAAAGTAGAAACCATTTACTTTGTCGAGAACAGAATAAATGAACCAATCATGTTGCAGGAAATTGTGAAGCCACTGAATTCGCGCAAATTATTCGCTTAGTCAGTCAGGGAAAAACCGCTAACTGGGCTGTAACAGCTTAAATTAAAATTGCGACTTTTCAACTATCACCTAAATAAGCTGTATGACGTGGCGCCAACAGTCTAATTAGGCGGTATGTTGCTGTCCAGAGAGAGGAATTGCTATATATAATTCGCTGTTTCTTACTGTTCACATCTGATCTCCGAGTCTCGCTGTGTATAGCCACCATTTTGTTTTTGCCTACATGTGGATTTTGCGGCATAACTTTATAAAATGCACAGACGAAAGATGTTGGACAACCTGACGATGATTTTTATGTTATAAATTGCATGCGGATCTTGTTTTAAAGAGAGAAAACCTGGAAAAACATCTTGTACAGCTTAGTTAAGCTGTATTTCGCCTAACTAAGCTTAACTTTGGAGGTCGCCTAATTAAGCTGTTACAGCCCAGTTAGCGATTTTCCCTGACTGTTAGTGGAAATCCGCCTTATGTGCCGAAATGCTTTGAGTCGACTTTCTAGTCTACGTCTCCATGTTTGTATACTATACTAGATTGTTAGAAACCATGTTTGTAAACAATAATTAGCTAGCAAGATAAAACTAGGGCCAGCGGTGAAGTGTTTAGGAAATTTAGGGTTTAATTATGAGAAATTAGAGGAACATTGTTGTATACTTGACTGTTCTCTCAGAGGAATACCTTTTTTACATATCGGAAGCACCAAAGCTGAGAAAAAGGTAAAAATTAACAAAACAATCCCCAGTACTTGACTAGCTAAACTGGGAGTCAGAAGAAAAGTTTTACAAAAGTATACTCACGATCGAGAATTCTTGTGATATGCTAACGAATACCCAAAAAATGAACCAGCCTCATTATGATTGAATATTTTAGGAAATTTTATGTCGACATTAAAAGCTAATGCTAAGTTTACAAAATATAAACACGATAATATGTACTTCGTCAAACCCATCCTTACGGTGCCAGCCATATTGATTTTTCATTCCGAATGCGTTCCCGATCGCATAAAATACAAATTGCACCAATCAGGAGCGCTCTTGTAATTTTTAGCCAATCATGAAACCCGAAAAAACATCATCGAACTGCTATGTATTTGAAGGCGGAATAAATGAGTGTCGGATTTGACAAACAGGTGACGCGGGCTGACATAATATGCTTATCATTAATTACGCATAGTATTCAATTGTCAAACGTCACTACGTTAGTTCAATTAACAATTACTTTTACATCAGAAAAACTTCTACAGTCATCAGACCAAGGACACGATGTTTGTTCAGTCTTCGCCTTCGTTTTAGGGGAAATTTTCTATCTTTTTAAATTTCATGATATAGATTCTGACCACGAAAATACCGAAAGTGATTCTGAGAATCGAAGAATGCCGAAGGTGGTTCTGACCTTACATGATCGAACGTCGCTACATCCTGCCTGTACAATAGAAAGAAGAAGAAGAAGAAGAAGAAGAAGAAGAAGAAGAAGAAGAAGAAGAAGAAGAAGAAGAAGAAGAAAGTCGAGTGATGAAAGACGCCAAACGAAAATTACCAAAATCCTGGACACTCCATCAATCTAAAATAAAACCAACTGCAGTTTTGTATCCCACTTCAAAGAAATTCTTCTTGGCACTCATATTGACTAGCGCCTTTTGGATTTCCCTGGACATTTTATTTCTTGTATACCAACAAGCTTCGGTGATAGATTTGGATATCGTGGTCATAAATGGTGCGAATAATGTGAAGAAGAGAGAGGCGAGTATAGAGCAATTTACCCCTCCGAAACCCCGCATGGGCAAGTTTCCTCCAAGGTTGTACGAAAAGCGCCACGAAAATACAGACGATAGTGTTTTCGGGATGGAAAGAAAAATAAATGACGATAATCCGAAGGAAGGTTATCCTTATATGTTGAAAGAACTTTATTCGGATTTGGTTATTCCAGATTTAGGCCTCAATGGGCTACCAGCAAACCTACCAAAACACCTTCGATTACTTTCAAAAAAGTGGTTTAGCAATCATTCGTTTGATTCTGTTTTAAGCGATCGTATCTCATTAAACAGAAAGTTGGGAGATGTTCGTGGGAACGAGTAAGCTTTCTCTTTGCGCGTTTTGTTTTCGTTTCTTTTTATTTCTTTCCTTTTCCTTAGACTATTTGTATGGTCTGTCAAGGGCATTACTGGAAACGAAGGATAGCGGCAGTGTCAGAATGACGTCTTGCACTCTTCAAAATTCCCGTAAATGAATATCACTAGACTGGATGTGCAGGGTCAAGGTTGGCGCTTACACAAGACAGACTGTGGAAATAGTTTACTTTTCCCATACTCAAAGCCAGCGCTATTTGTCTCTCTGTTAGATCTGATTAAACGTTCGAAAAGACAAAGAGTGATGGGTTTGAGGATGTCCCCCCCTGTTTCTTCTTTTCTTGTCGTCGTTTTACTATTTCATGAGAAACTTGAAATCAAAAGGAGGAGTTTGCGAAAGCCAGGCGTGATGAGAGAGTGATCGATCATGGATGATAAGCACAATTGCTTCATTCTTTCCTATTTCGTCAAAACCTGAAAACCAATGTTACTTTTGGCTGCCGGAACGTGAAAGCTCTTAGAGCTGCATAATAAGAATCTTACTCGATCCCAGCACTTCTTGTCTCTTTTTGACTAGTGGTGGACGTGCCAAAGCCATCGAGAAGGCAAGAAGTGCTGGGGAAGTACTAAGGCTCAACCTCGTCCCCAGCACTGTTTGTCTAATTGTTCTTAATATGTGATCTTCCAGAGGAAAATGCAGTTATCAGTAACACAAATTATCAGTAATGTATTATCACTAAATTTACTGAATTTACTTAGTTTACTAATAAATTTTTTTCTAATTACTGATATACTGATAATTTAATTCTTTCATTTACTGATAATTTCCCAACAATCAGATAATATTATCAGCGTTTCTGATTACTGATCGTTTATTATCAGTTATATCTGTTAAATGATATTACAATTTGTATTCATTTTCCTCTGGAAGGTCACATATTCTCATATGACGGCTGAGAATGTAGTAACACGAAACAATATATTTAGATGCATCAAGAAGCACTCTACATATACGCAAGATCTACCCAGAACCAGTGTCATCATCTGTTTTCACAACGAAGCACTGACCGCTCTCCTTCGTACCGTTCATAGCGTCATAAATAGAACTCCATCTCATTTATTGGCTGACATTGTTCTTATTGATGACGCCAGCACTACACGTAAGTTTTTATCATGCCCTGAAGTTTTGAATAATCTGAATTTTCTTTGTGTTCAAATCATAAAAAACTGCCTGAATGTTTTTTCGAACGGGACATCATTGTAGCGCCACGTTCAACTCAACCAAAATGCAGTAACAATGCTCATGAAAACTATCGTGTGTATTATTTTACTATTTGTTTTAACGCTCTGTATAGATGTTTTGAATGACGATGCTTCGAAACACATTGCCGAACTAAACGCCATCATCAATCAGAACAAAATCATCATCTTACGAAACGGACAACGCCAAGGATTAGTGCGATCGCGCCTCAAAGGTGCTCGTGCCGCGACTGGAGATGTGTTGACGTTCTTGGATTCTCACTGTGAGGTGACCACGGGATGGATTGAACCATTGTTAGATCGCATCAAATCAAACAGAAAGAACGTCGTGTGTCCAGTGATCGAAGTATGTTCTCATAGCTTTGCTAAGTCGAAATCTGATATTCTAATACGCAAGAATTCATAGAAGAAATAAAACACACTCAAAGGATACTTAAATGGGTGGTTGATTTTGTCATATTCAAACGTATACAGCTTCAGTTTTACCCCTTTGTGCCACATTTTTTTTAGGTCATTGATTCCGAGGATTTCTCATACAAAAAAGCTTCATTGAAAAATATTGTGCAAGTTGGTGGCTTCACTTGGGATTTGTTGTTTAACTGGAAGGAAATATCTCCAGCAGAGAAAATCAAAAGAAAAGACAACACAGAACCATTAAAGTAAGTTCTTTGGATCAAGTTCATGTCCTCACTTCCCATTTACGTCTAAGACCGTAACCCCTACCGACCAGTGCACAATAGTTGTATACAGAAAATCGTTTCTACCACCGTTTGTCTCATTGTGATCCTCGAAATCAGTAAGAGACAAATAGAGCTAGGAACGAGATTGGATAGTGCGCAGTTCGGTGTTCACCAATTTTTTTTTCGTCATTTAATTACATTTCATTTTGTTATTTTTTCCCCGCAGATCCCCCACAATGGCCGGTGGTTTATTTTCAATGGATCGAAGTTACTTTTACGAGCTTGGTACCTATGATGAACAAATGGACATTTGGGGAGGTGAAAATTTAGAAATGTCGTTCAGGGTAAGGGAAAAATGTGTCATTGACTACTATTGCACTAAGTACGAATGATTTATTTGTCGAATCAAATCTTAAGGTTGGCTTAACATAAGTGTATTAAGGCAGGTATCAATTTGCGATTTTTCTTGAATGGGTTTAGATTCTGTCATAGTTCAAGTTGAAAGTCAAAATAACCTAAATAACAGAGCCTTTTCATTAAGGTCTTACTTACTAATAAAAAAGCTAAGATGGGAATCACGACAACAAGGCTTTTTTCATAATGAGGACGATAATACTCAGAGACGAAAGATCCTGGGAACGAAGTTGGGAATCGCAGCTGTTTACAGACCATTTGAACTCGCCTTTAGATCTGGATGTGCGGAGGAAGTCTTGAAATAATACCTTGCTCCAGAGTAGGCCATATATTTCGTAAAGAAAATTCTCCTTACAAATTTCCACAAGGCGTATCAAAAACTTTGGCCAAAAATTTCAACAGACTAGCTGAGGTTTGGTTGGATGAATACAAGGAGCTGTACTACAGGTAAGAGACGTTCAAACAAATGTTAAGGCTGATTTACTCCAAGGTACCTGTCATTCTCACTGTCTCGAAAGTAATATGCATCATCACTTTTTTAGACGAAAATCAGCATCAGATGGAAAAGTAGACATTGGTGACATCAGCTCCCGTCAAGAACTTCGTCAAAAATTACAATGTAAATCATTCAAATGGTACTTAGAAAACGTATTCCCTGACATGAAAGGAGCTGATCCCAATCCACCGGCGCATGGCCAGGTTAATATATAGAAACACTTTTTTGTTGCTTCAGACTCCAATTACAAAGTCTGGTTAATATGTAATTCCTCGTGAATTGCAACAAAATTATACAACCTTCAATCGAAAAGTTTCATCAAACAAAGAATGTTTCCTCGCACTAAATCTTTCTTTCACGAATGTATATGATCCTCTTCCAGGTTCGTAACAACGCCACAGACATGTGTTTGGACTCAATGGGAAAGCAAGACAACAAAGCCAAAGTCAAAGTGTTTCCATGCCACGGCCTAGGTGGAAATCAGGTAAGAAAACACCTTGGACCACAGGCTGGACTTCCTTCCTTCCATAAGGCAAAGAGTGGCGGGTAGTATTTGCTTATGAGCTTTTCAAAGAGTTACCAAAATATGTGTCACTTCTAAATTCACTTCGGGTTTCGAATATTCTGCAGCACAATCATTTCGTGTTTGGCTTTCACCAAATTCGATGGAAATTTCATTACCAAACAGTCACCAGCATACGTGTACAATTGTCTTTTACAACTTTCCTTCGAAATACGAGTACTTTATACCAGGCTACTAGACGCACTTGACGACTGGAAACCGAAAGCTGTAGTCTATGTGCAATCAATATCCAGTTGGTCGACAATTTCTCTCAGTGATCATACGCTCTTGCTCACCTACCAAGTCCTACAAATTATAGAAAAGGATCACTGGTAATTGCAAGCACTTTCATAGTAATCAACATTAGTCATGACGCAAGAGGGAAAATAAATTTTTTACCACGTCAACGTCCAACAAAAACCTGTAAAATCTAAATTCCCACATATACATGGATGCGTAGGGATTCGGACAAAAATATTCAGATGAACTCCTTTTCACTTTGTTTCTTTAAGTAGAATCTGTTTGAATGATTAAATTAGGCCAAAGCACGAAAGGAGAGTTCCTGTCTTTCAATTACAAAATTTCCACAACAGTTTTTAATTTGTAAGAAACTTAGATTACCCAAAACGGAAAGTTTATGAAAATGATTGTAGGATCGCATGCTAACGGTAATTAAAATCGCACTTTTCATTTTAGCATTTTTCATTTTAGCACTTTATTTTGACAAAGCTCAATGAAATATTCTTTAGCGATGACAAGTGTCTCGATTATTCAGCTGAAAAGAAGTACGTAGAAATGTGGCGATGCCATAATCAGGGAGGCAATCAGGAATGGCGTCACGATCGACTTAACGTAAGTCCAATAATTTACACTACAAAGAAAAAGCAGTATGAGCTGTTTGGATGCAGAGTGAAATTTTTTTCGTTTATCCAAGCATTTCTGCATGACGCAGTCGTAGCATTCGACTTAATCATCCAGATATGTTGTCTAAAATTATCACAAGCTTGAGAAGAGTATTGTAAATTAAAGTCTCAAAAACACATGCTACCATAAAAGGAGATATGTTGGAGAAAGTTTCCAATTGTCAATCTGTGTATTTGTTTGAAAACCACAAACACACGCCTCAAAAAAAGCTTTTCAAAAACAACAAAACAAAAGAAAATTCAAAACTTCCGTATCAAAATATCTTGCGTGCTGAATCAGAGTGCTGACAGTGCTAATTAGTGAGACAATAACAAGTTATGTCACAAGCATATGTGGTGACGTCACCTAAAGCCAACGAATTAATGAATACGAACATCAGTTGGTTTGACAAGTTATCTGTGCAATAATCTAATCTGAATTATTTAAGAAACAGTGGAAAATTAGTGGATTTGAATAAAAAAATGAATAAATAAAAAGTAGTATTATTTTAGGAAAAATCATGATAACACAGCACAACTCCTGCTAACAGTCGCTCAAACGTCCACAGAGATGTTTACCACAGACTACGCCACAATTCTTCGACATAAAATATGAGTAAATTGTGTGATGTATTCGGCAAAACCACCTCTCTTTTATCCTTAAACTTATTTTCTTGCGATTCTCAATAGGGTTGGATCAGACACACCATGACAAACCTTTGCTTGGAAATTACTGAAAACAACTATCTTACAGTTGATACGTGCGGCCACACCAAACCACAGCAGCGGTGGCAGTTTGGCAGATATCAGAAGATGTTGGGATAGACAACCAGGAAGAAATGCAAACATTTCTCAACGATAACGAGGTTATAAGAAGACAGGAAAAGTTGAATCGTTTCAACACCTTCGAGTACTCAATTCAAAGCAACAGCCATGGCACAGACTTCCACCCATGGACACATGTTCAGTACGACATTGAAGATCAACCTCTCTTCCCTGAAGTAGACATTCCGTTCAGAACACTTGAAACCGAACAACAAAGGATAACTACGTCAATCCATTGGAAATCTCAGACTTTTCATCTCTCTGATTTGATGGTGGTATTTTTCGAAAACGAAACAACATGAACAGACGTTGATATCTTTAATTACCACGCGATATCGAATTACCACCAACGTCAACCGTATCATAATCGCAACAGACAATCATACGCAAACAAAAGACGAAGAGAAAATAATTATTCGTACGTTTGTTTGTATAACATGTCTGATCATTTGCATATATATAAACAAAATATATCACTGCGATTGTTATGTGTTTTATATTAAAATAAACATCAAGACTGTTTAACATATACACTCACAACAAATCTTCCTCCTCCTCCGTCTTATACCACATAAACTTACTGACTAACATAAACAAACTTTCAATACAAGCTACCAAAATATCAAAGGATAATTACAACTACATCTGAACACCTTTTAACAAAACTTACTTGTGTTTTTTATCTCCTGTATTTACTATGGCGAATCTATTAATTAAATATTCGTCAATTTCATTGATCAAAGTGGTTCAATAGAGGGTCACGAACGATTCCAAGGAACGAAGGCTTGATAAATGCAAACGTTTTAAGAAGAAGATAAAACGAGTTAGTACCCAGAAATGTTAAAACAGTGCGAGAAAAATAATTATCATCTAGCCTAATCACAACTAGAAACTTGCTTTTTGAGTTACAAAGCTTTCTAGCTGAAGAAAATTTTGATAAATGGTTTTTAGCAAAGTTAAGCAATGGTTCTGATCTGGCTGTTTTAATCTACTATCTCGATGAAACAGACAGGAAGAAAATTGCAAACGTAATTACAGGATTTAATTTTAATTAAACGCATTGTAGGCAATCACAAGTAAAGGGAAAAGCTTTGCAGAGACTAACCTCATGAACTTTTATCTTGTAGTAAAATTTGTAGACTGACAACAAATAAAGAATTATCACTATTAGTCAGGGGATGAT
>JAYJMG010122767.1:0-14590 GCA_036873935.1 Stomotoca atra
CCTAATGATACTTTAATTTGTTAAAACAAAAATCACTCCCGAAAATTTTTCAGACAGTCCGTAACTACGCTGAGAATCCGGAAAATTTTCATCCTTGGTTTATGGAGAAAGAAGGAACGATTGACAGAGGTCAAAAATGGGCAGAAGTTAGAGAAAAAGCCAAAAAATCCAACTTTACATTCTTATCAAAAAGAGTGGCTCGAGAAAGATACAGTAACCTTAAAGATAGTTTAAAAAAAATATTTTTGAATGAAATAAAAAGTAGCGACATCGAACTGTCTTACTCAGAGCTAGACAATCTAATGTCAGACATTGTCATTTGAGAGAGAGCAGCGAGAACTAAAAAAGAGAAGTGGAGAGGAAGGAGAAAAATAAGGAGGATGCATTATGGGCAATGGAGTGCATGGAAGGAAGCTCGAGCTCTAAAAAAAACTTGAGAATGTCAGACTTGAAGGAGAAAGAACTTGAAATTAGAAAAATGGAACTGGAAGAGAGGAAGGCAGAGACGGAAAACCAGAACAAGCTATTAGAAACAGTCTTGGATAAACAACGTCAGCAAATGACAATGATGCAAAATCAAATGCAAATGCAAATGAAAATGCACAGCACTTTTTCCAGCAAAACAAAAAATAAAATCCCTAAGTCATTTATAATTTAGCCATGTTCTCTCCAGGTCTGTAAGTAAGTGTATACATCTATCATATAAACTAACTAACTAATGAAGGATTAAATTGTTACCTTTGATGTTTTGTACAAATTCAAAAAACCTTTAGCCTGAAGTCCTGTACAGCAAAGCATACTAAATAGCTTGAGAAAGCTTGAGAAAGGTGTCACTTACCATATCTTTTGTCTGACACTTCTCAATCCCTTCTGAAATATATCTGAAGGCTTTCTTTGACTCTCCTTGCTTGGAAAAACACATAGCCAAAGCGGTACAAACTCGTCGATATTCTTCATTTCCAACATCAAAAATGCACAAAAATTTAAGGTATATTGTATAGCATGAACAAGCCATTGTGTACTGGATCACTTGTTCGAATATGACTCCTTTTGAAAACCACAGATTTTTCAGTTCCTACATTAACAAGAAGATGGAATACTTAAGAGTATGTAAATATGTTACGCGCAATCAGCTTGATTATGAAAATAAAAGTTGGAAGCTTCATGATAAAAATTGTTGTTTGTCAGTATTTTATTCAGTTGATAATGATCAGTGGACACTGATCGAAACGTCCTGTTAAACATTTTTTACAAATAAACAATTTTTACCATGAAGCGTCTTAGTTTCATTTTCATACTTAAGAATATCCCTTTTAACATGGTTCTCTAATAGTTATGTAATTTTTTGGTGTTGTAACCATTGGACTAAAATAAAATAAAATAGATGAAATAGATGACAAAAAATAAAGACAAAAAAATATTTGTGTGTAATTATTCGAGAATGGAATGGTAGAAAGATAACAGCAATCCTTAATCTCACTATAAACATCGAACAGACACTTAATATAGGGAGGCTTTTACTTAATCAAGATTCAACAAATTTTTTTATTAAAATATTACGTCATTTTGCTGCCATTAGAGGGGGCTTATTTTGTCCCCTATCCAGTATCTAAGAAATCAGGAAATTAGAAGATACTATGTGTAAAAAATTCTCAATTTATTAATTTCTTTTTAGTGGTAATTTGGTAAAAAAATGTGAAATATTGTGCGTTTAAACAGCGAAAAACGAAACAACGGGGGTTTAAAATTAAAAAGTGCGTGTTGGTGAGCGTGTTGCACCACTACAAGCGTCTAATAGAATACAAATTTATTTTCAGATTGTTATAAATGTTTTCCTGGTTTGAAATCGCTCTCCGCCAATAGTTTCAGAACAATATCAATATCAATAATCAAATATTTGAGCTCTGTGATGTGGCATTTACAGAGAGGAGTGATGATTGCTTGAGGCCACATACTTTTCAGTAGAATACAATACCTCTTATCTAATAAAAGCTCACAATATCAATTGAGAAATACTTGCTTCGAACACAAACAAATGCCCATAAATGAAGGAATGCTGTTGCAAGATTTTTACAAGTCTTTTCTATTTGAAACCAACTGAACATTGCCTATTGAGGTGAAATCGAAACAACACAAGAATGTTACCTGAGCTATAGCAAGCTTCATCGACAATGCCTGCTCTTTGTACTGCGTAACCAAATTCTTATTGAAAGCAGTAGTTCTCAACGCAAGATGAGCAGAAGCAATGGCGTAGGCTCGTTTCAAATCAGGAGTCAAATCCACCTTCATCGCAATGACAAATGATAGTAATTCTTCTATTACTTCAAAGGCTTCATAATCTATTCTTGCATTATCACTACCAAGGGTAAGAAATGCTTGGCATAAATTCTAAAAATAAATAAGACATGAAAGGATGACCTCATTTTATGTTCATGACTTACTATTATAAAAGACAAAACTATTATCAACTCTTAACAGATTTTTCAGATTCTTTGCTGCGTCTTGAGACAAATGTAATGATTCCGTTCTTTGATTTATTGGCATCAAAAATAAAATAAAGCTGCATCCTTCGACACCTGACCATTTCTGAAATTCTGAAGAAGATTGTTGGTTGAAAGATTTCTGAGAGAGACAATGGCTTGGGATGATCTTACATAATTGAGATTGTTCCAGTTGTATAATTCTTATTATTGCAAAAATCCTAGATGGCTTTAATCACCAATGATGAGATTAATCTCTGTGCATAATAAAATAATGAAATTGGCTTAGTGAAATTTAACGTAAACATGACAATTTCCAGGTAGCACCGATCTCTAAAATTTGTTAGACATTCTTTTCCTGAAAATTTTGATTTTCATTCTAAAAACAAACAAATTTTCCAAATGTTTTGCTAGCTTTCTTTTCAAGTCAAAAATAAAAAATCATTGACATCAAATGCTTTCCATGGACTTCATAATTAGTTTCAAGAACTATGAAGTAATATAGAAAAATAAATCAATGCATACACACAAAAATAATTAATCAGTTAAAAAGATGAATGAATGAATAAAGATAAGAAGTATTCTTTAGATTTCATGAACTAGAAATTCTCCGATAAGGTTTGTCAAAAGGATTGATTAACTTCAAGACAAGGTGTTAGAGATGTTATAAATGGCTGACCATTGCAGGTTTTTACAACATGCTGCTGTTTTGATCAAATTATTGACATTGGAAAAAAAAGTTTATCAGTAATCTGTAAAGATAAAGAAACGCATTTTCAAGAAGTTCCGTTAACAAAGCTTCATCTTACAGAACTCACAGAACATACCGCTAACATTATTACAAGGAAAGCAAAACATGAGAAGACTTACTGATATATGTTCCAAAACGAGTGATAAATTAATATCTTTTACAGATAATAAACTTGCAACAGGATCATCATCGTCACAAAATCTTATTATGCAAGCTTTGGTAATAAACAGCTCATTGCAAAATTGATCTTTACAATGCCGTAGAAGGAAATTGATAAAATCTTCAGCAAACTTAATCAAGTCTTCTTCTGATATGCACTTTACAATGAACACATGCAGATTTTTAGTGAAATCTTCAGAATACTAAAAATAAATAAAATAAATAAAGGAATGTGCAACTGTCAGTTACAACCTAGACGATATTAATTCAACTTGACAAGAATGTTTATTGACAAAAGAATAAATAAAGCATGCAAGACTAAGATGTCCTATTTGCTGCAAAGAAATTGAGCAGTGAAAGCTGAAGCAAGAGTGGGCCCAAAGGAGTATAATAAAAGCACAGTAAAAAATTTGTTTGACGAAAAATCAATTCTGCTTACTATTTTCTGAAAGGCAGTAATCATTTCTTCTTCGCTTATTTTCTCCGCTTTAAACAATAGACCCAAGCCTAACTGAACATCGCCAAGATTTAAAACAGACATGGCAGCAAAAACCAGAATTTCACATTCTTCTTCTCTGAATTTCACTTTGTTTGTAATTTTTCGATATATTTCCATAAATATTTCAGCTGCAACAGACCAGTCAGCAGAGAAAAATGCATTCACAGCACAAACTTTCGCCGCCAACAAGTTGTCAGGTAACCCCACCTAAGAAAATCGTATCATTTTAATATACACTTATAAACAATTTTATTAAAGCAGAGCCTGAAATTTTACCAAACCTTAGAACAAGTTAGGAAAAACTTGAGGTTATGGTGTGATATATTCACAGGAAGAACATTTTTCTTCTTTTTGATTTGAGGTTTTTGTGAGACACCAGTTTCTGAAAGTGCACACATTATTTAAAAAAGATAAAAATGAAAAATGCCAGATTAGCTTTAAATTTCCAAGTTTTTTCTGTTGCCGCTGTAAACTCAAAAGATATATGTGAGTTCTTAAAAAAGTAATATTAAAATCAAAATCTCAGCGTACTTACGGACTGTTTGAAAAATTTTCGGAAGAGATTTTTGTTTTAACAAAAGTATCATTAGGCTATATAAGAAGTTTCTTTCCAACAACCAAGTTGTAAGACGGAGGAAAATAATATTTCGTGCAAAAACGTGCTTTTCCCACGCTTTTTTAAGACGCCAGATCCGCACCCCTAGCACTATTTAAAAAGAGCGGGAAACTAGTGCAAAGCGCGTCTTATGTGGCAAGGTAATTGGAAAAAGATGTATATTCATAAAAAGTTGTACTCCCGCGGGATTACTGCGCATTTAAACATGTGTCTCATCCTTATGAATTGATGATGTCACAATTCAAGACAGTCAGTATACATCTTTTTTCAGGTACCCTGATACATAAGACGCGCTTTGCACCACTTTCCCGCGTTTTTAAAATAGTGCCAGCGGTGCGGACCTGGCATTGGAGAAAAGTGCGTTTTGCCCGAAATAACGCGAATTGCTGCTGTAAATATTATTTTCCTGCATCTTGCTACTTGGTTTTTAGAATGAAACTACTTATACAACCTAATAACAATTGAATTTGTTAAAAGAAAAATCTGTCCCGAACATTTTTCAGACAGTCCGTAAGTACGCTGAGATTTTGTTTTTAATATTACTTTTTTAAGAACTCGAGATAAGGAACATTTAAGCCTAAAAAGAGTCAAAGTGTTAAAAAATAATGAGCCTTAAGGCTAGTGTTCAGACTCGAAACACCTGACGTTTTTTTCTATAACTCCATTTCTCTTCATTTTTCATCCATAAAAGTATATATATATTCTGAAAGCTCTTTAAGTTTCCTACGTCGTGGTTACAAATTTCGATTATTTCAATGGCAAGGAATTGAAGTTTTGAGCAATAAGTCCCCTAAAAATAATCAAATTTCAAAATTCTTAACACCCACATGTTTGCGATCTTATTCGTCAAAAACGTTTGCCACAGTTTTCGGAATAAACCTTTTAAAATCAAATAATCGCTTGTTAAGCATTATTTTACTATGGAAATGGCAATTTTTGCTATTATAGCAACACAAAAAATGAGGGCTACTCGGTAATGCGGCAAAAAATTGAAAAACTGAGGAAAACTTTAGTTCCTGAGATTGTTTAAATAAACCTCATTCCAAAGAATTTTATGCAAACCCAGGGGGCTTAGAACTCGCCAAATTTGGTAAAACAATGAAAAAATCTAACAGAAATTTTACGTTTTAAAGATTTCTATACAGAAGAGAAGATCAAATTATTGTTTACGCTTTTTCTCAAAGAGAAAAAATTAAGAAAGAAGACATGTTGAAGTTAACTAATTACTTTGCAGGATATTTCGTATAATGTTGTTTACACTTTTTAACAATACGATCAGATGAAAAAACCTTGAATTCATTTTTAGCCAATTTTTAAATTCTGATTTTAGAAACTGAATCTTACTCATCGATTTCATATACAGAAGTTAAAAAAGAAAATTGCGTCGTTTTGAGGATGTAGTCTGAACACTATCCTCAATCCCAATTTTACTGGTTCTTATAAATAAAATAAGTGCAAGGGGTGATATACATCAATCACATCACATTTGCAATATTGATAGTTATCACCTATTCAGAGAGAACCCATGCATCATATAACCCCCACCAGGAGGTGTTGACAAAAAACGAAAAAACCTTTAGCAGATAACCTACATTGGAAGTATGTACTTTCCTTTTTATCAATCACAAAGTTGTAATTTGCTTTTTCACTATCTAGGTTTTTACAATTAAAATAAATAGGAGATACATTTGATCAATTTGGTAAAACTAGGTGAGTTACGGCATGTGTTGTAACTCACCTGAGTAGACGTTCGACAATTTGGTAGCAGCAATCAACCCAAAAGTTGTACGATGACCCGAGGTGTCACAACACAAAAGTTCTATGAAGTAAGTTGTCAGATTCGGACTGTTCTTGGGGCAATAAAATTGTTACACTATTTCTAAGATTTAATTACCCTTTTTAGGGAGGCATGGGCGTGGGTGGGCGATTTCGTCCTGGTTTATTCTTAATAATTGTTGGTAGGTTTGTATTTAGACACTTTTCGATTTTACATTTATGCCTGTTTAACATTATTGAACTAAATTTTGTATAGTTTGGAGTCCAGGAACTAGCATTTGTTTCAAATTTTTCATTTATTTTATTAATTTTTATAAACAATGCATTTCTTTCAACTTCTTTCCAATACAAATAATTAAAACAAAAGCTTTTCATATTCTGAAATAAAGCGCCAATTGTAAATTTTCACTTTCGTTGTTAGTCCATACTCCTCCAGCGCGATTTGTCGCTTTCGATATTTTGAACCTATGTCACAGAAAAGCGCTGGAAACGAAATGGTTGCTAGTCGCCAGCTAAGAAATGTGATAGCAATATCCTATTTAAAAATATTGAATACTTTATTATACATGCAGAAAATTTTATTCAAATCGAATAAGGAACATCTACATTTGACTACGAATGAAAGCTAAAAAACGAAACCAACCACGTATGATTACATAATAATTTGCGGACAGATCACAGTTATGAAGGCTACTGAAATAAACTTTCTTTGTCAATCATAATTGGCTTATTATTGTACATTTCATTTGGCCCCATGCAAAATTAAAGCGTCTCTCTTTCCAATCATTGTCAATGTTCATTGAAATAAGCATCAGTTTTCCATGCAATCAGTTAGGGTTAGGGTTAGGAACAATTCGGGTTAGGATCACCTAAGATTAGGGTTCGGGTCAGGGTCAATTCGGATTGTATTAGTTAGGGTTAGGGTCAGTCAGGGGCAATTTGGGTTAGTGTTAGTGGCAATTAGGATTAGGGTCAGTTAGGGTTAGTGTTATGGTTAAAGCCAGTTAGGGTAAGGGTCACTTTGGGTTAGATTTAGGGCTATTGTCAGTTAGGATCAGGTCAAGGTTGGAGTTTGTGTTACGGTTTGTCTGTTTTGGGCGCTGGCAGTATTTGCTGGTTAGGCTATGCCACTTTAGATGTTTTGTTGGCAATGTTGACTTTTTGTGTTGAACTTGGACCGTGGACCTTTGTCAACGTTGTTGCTGCAATGCATTTGACCATGATGTGCCTTCTAGGGAGCGTTGTGTCATGATACTTTGAATGGAATAGTACGCCACAGATGCAGATTTCAAGGAGATCGAAGCTTCCCGACATAGCCCACTTTCTTTCAAATCTTTACTATAGCAATTTAGACTGCAAACAAGTTTACAAAGTTGTTAGGGTTCAAGAATAGATTATTTGGATAAGCTTTGAAGCCTTTAATTCAAACCTTTTATAAACTCTGGAGAAAATAGGTCGGTGGGTTGGTGCACAAAATTTTAGTTAACTTTGGAAAAATTGGCAACAATAACTCACTTATAAATAAATATTCTCACACTTCACGCATTTTTAATTGATTGACAGCTTTCATCTCTAGTAACTTATTGTTTGGACCTGCACGAATAGTGTAGACAATCAATTGCAGTCTGATTATCTAAACAATACATTCTCTTTCGTGATAAGGAACAAAGAAGAAAAGATAAATACGAAAGAAAAGAGTTCACTTCGTCAGTTTTACCAATTCTACCACCCATTATAGTGAAATTGGCAAACCCAGGGAAACCAATTTCATCAATTTGACGATTTTCAAAATGGAAATTCAGATAAACCACGACTTCACCAATTTCACCAATTTTACGACCCATTATAGATGGTGAAATTGGGAAACCTAGGGAAACCAATTTCACTAACTGAAAGGTTCTGTAAATTGCAGCAATTAGTGAAATTGGTGCAATCGGTACAATTGGTAAAATTGGACCTTAGATGCGTAAATTTGATAATGAAATGAAGGTGCTAGTTGCTTCACAATTGTAATCTTGACAGTTGATGAAAATGGTGAAATTGGTACAATTAGTACTGTTGGTCAAATTTGACCAGACTTAGCTTAAACTATATATTTACTTTGACAGCTGATAGTAATCATAGCTTAAGTCTTCAGGCTATAAGTCTTAACGCAGTTGTTCTAAGTTGTTTAGTTCAGTAGATTTGGAATTTGATTTATCTCCAGTAAATGAGCATTATAATAGAGATAACAAATTCTACCAATTTCATGATTCGTTACCGATGGTAAAATGCGTTCCCATTGGACATAATTCTAAGAATATAAGGACTTACGTTAACACACAAATTTAAACCAATACAAAATGATAAAATCAAGAAATCCTGACATCAGTATAATTGCTGTCATGTGAAAAGTATTAATTCTGAATAGCCCTAAAAAGCCTGAGCCTAATAGGGATTAGTAATGAAAAAAGAAAGAAAAAAACTGACCTGATTTTCAATTTTCTGTAAGTGCTTTTCTTGAGAAAACACTTTTTTTTAAAAAAGCTGCGGGTTCAATGAGCAAAAAAGCAACTTAAGGACTTGATGAAGTTATTGTAAGCAACTAACATTTCATTCAATTCATGTAAAATATAAACCTATTTGGGAGCAGCAAACCTGGTGAAAATATTGATAATGGCTGTATTTGCATTTCCATTTATTATATCGTTTTCTTTGTGTTTTGTGTTTGTATTTTGCAACATCTCATTCATGTGAACTCATGTGGATAAAGGCTTTGTAGCCCCTATTTTTCCATTGTACATTCTTAGGTAACCAAGGCTCATGATTGTCCTTTTTTCACCCCTTACATGAAATAACAGTTTAAAAATCGACAAGAAAAAAATAACCCAAAAAACAGAGAACATTCTGAAAAAGGAAGAACAGTGTGGACATAAAGCGAGAGCAGTCTAAAACCAGGCGAGAACAGTTTGAACCAAGGAGAGAACGGTCTAAAGTCAGGTGAGAATAGTTTAAAGTCAAGAGTTAACAGTTAACAGTTCAAAGTCAGGCAAGAACAGTCTATAAGTTAGGCAATAACAGTGACACCTCAGGGCCATCGTATAGTTGATCAGGAGAAAATTGGGACAATACTTAGAATTCAAATCAATATTTATCTGACTCCCCCAATCAACCCTTTCAAATTGGATAATGCTAGAAGAAACTGATTCCAAACACATCATTAACAAAGATTCTTGCAGCTACATCCAGTAAATAAGTGGCTTCCAAAAAAGAATGGCCACAAAAATTGCAAGTTGAAGATTGCATAGTAAAGAGTCACCCACTGACAATCTCCTACAATACCACATTCCCCATATATATAACCCAAAAGCTTGAATAAAACAATTACCCTTTCAGTAGACACATTAGGATTTAGTGCTTTCATACGTTCATCAGATCTGTCCAAAATTAATGCTGCTTTCAATCCATCTTCGTTAAGGATATGCTGATTGATTCCAGCCTTGACCAACAAACCTATTGCCCTTACTTTAATTTTAGATGATGGACCGTAACAACAAATATGCAATGCCGTGTTTCCATTACCATCTTGAATGGAAACGTTGATGTCCATTTTAAGCAGATGCTCCAAGATTTCTAATTCACCTGAAACACATCAGGAAAGATATTTTTTTTAAATATTACATAAATAAAGGTGACAAACATATTTCTATAAAGCTTTATGCTGAAGTACAAAAGGCTTTGGTTTGGCCTGTTTTCATGTTTTTTTTTTGTCTTTCTTTGTTTATCTATCAAATTATCTTTGACGCTCTGGATATTTTAGACTGGATAACAACAAAAACTATTAGTGTCGATATCTCCTGAATGAGAGAAAACTTGACAGGTGTCATCCCTACATAAAGGTCTTTGTCTCAAGTGCAAAATTTTGGACTACACCAATTGATGATGCACAGTTTGGATAAATTTGGTACTGGGAGTTTATCCTTAACATCCTCACAACAAAGCATTGTAAAGCTACCAAATTTGGTAAGTCGCATCAGTTCTAGAAGACCTATGACAATTAAGTAAGATCTTGTGACCATGCTTATTGATGACAGAATAAATAGGCCCCAAAAAGGGCTTAAAATTGAAAAAATGCTCCGGTTCCCTTAAAAATTTGCATGAGTAACAATGGGATGATGTTGATTTAAAATCCAGGGGTCATTATCAAAATTTGCCCAAAAACTGGGAACTTGGACCCATATTTCAGCCAAAAATTAAGAATGCTCCATTTTTCCTGAAAATTTGCACAATGAGCCATTCAAGGGTGCCAACTTTGATTTTGGGTGTCTTTTCCAAATTTCCAACCGGAAGACAGGTTTGGGTCTGAATGATAGTGAAAGTTTAAATTCTGGTTTGTCTGAGAAAATTGGCTCTGTACACAAGTTGAGGCAAAAAGCAGAAAGTCTTCTGCCCGCACGGGCAGTTTTTATCTTCGTATTGTTTTTTACAAAAATACAGAACACAAGCAATGAAATCATTTTACCAAAACATTACCTCTCATGATACATACCTGTTTTTAGCACCATCTTTACACATGTTATAATGGGAACCACAAAAAGATTCAATCTACCATAGAAATCAATTTCAAAGGATGCGTGATTGTAGATCAGGGTGGCACATAATTGGAATTTCTTCAACGTATAAGCTAACTGCAGCACTGTGCTTTGATTTTCGATTCGGTGAACCGAGGCACCACGTTCAATCAATAACTGGATCAGCTGATATGAAGCATTGCTCTTGACAGCTTCGTGCAGTGAATAAGCTTTCGCACTAATCTTATTAAACATATCTCGGTGGTATTTCATTAGGTTGTCCAATATTTTCCAAAACAATGGTTGATCTTCTTTGTTTAGGCATGATAGGGCACCATTTAACGATGTTTGAGTTATGACAGACGGAAGTTTATTTTTCGAATCTATAAAAATCAAAGGTTTCTGAACAGAACTTGTTGTCTAATTTGATAAACAACTGATACAAAATACGTAAAAGAATGAATAATAATAGAAATACCCCCTTGACCAGTTTACATAATCACTAATAGTTAAAGGGTTTGTGCATAGTATAGAGCTTTTTAAAATTTTCAAAAAAAAAGTTTTGAAATTATGTTTCATGACATGATTGAAATTTTGAACATCATTGTATAAGTTATAATTGTCATATTGTCATTATCAGCAATAGCAGCTGTGTTTTCACTACCCTGGATAAGTTCTAGGTTTTAACCAAGTTTTGAAAATAATTTTTATTGACATCCTTAAATGGGATATTGTGCAAAAATCAAAATTCTTTGTACGAAACATTACTAACTTGATAACTTATAAAAAATATTAGAAATATCACACTGGTATTTCCTCTCTTCGCAATTGCACCTTCACTTTTTAAGCGTATGAAGAAATCAGCCTCCTTCGCTACAATGTCAGTTTTTAAGAAAACAATTGCAAAGAAAATATTCCAAAATAGACATTGGTTTGACGTCACAGACTGGTTAGAAAATGGGCGTTACGTAAACACAGCCTTAATTCAGTAGCAACAAACAACAAAGAGAGAACGTTCAACTTCTAACGTATGCGTGGGGCATACATGGCATTCCATTAACACATATATAAAAACATAAGAAGAAGGAGAAGAATAATGTCTTGGTGTGCAGCTGTTGACAATTCAGACGCAATGGATTCAGGCATATGGAAAGTCTTTAACTTCTGTGTTTCATTTCATGGTTGGATACTTCAGAATGACTTACACAACTTTCTCTGTCACTTTCACCTTCATACTTAGGCTCAAATTACAAGCCCAATTTTTTTCGCATTGCATTCTGATTAGATCAAGAGTTGATTATGTATTTGTTTATTTACAAGCAATACAATGAGTTATTTTTTGTTTTGTTATAAGTAACAGATTTGTAATTGTTAGTTACGCAACTTCACAATAATAAACAATGGTTTCATTCGCTGGCATCTATATTGCTTGCAAGTGTTAAGGTATCGTGCTTTCGCTTTCCTTTTCTAACCAGTTGTGTACGCTATTTTGCATAATTACGCATATTTATGAAGTTGCCGTTAGAAAGCATCTTGTTGAAAAAATGGCAGAGAGACTTGAAATGAAACATAAATGACAATGATTTGTTTAAAACAAGTAACGCTTTATAAAATGATTTTAGGTAGTGTGCGCTTACTGAGGTTTTTATTTTTCACACCATATTCCCTTTAAAGTTACATAAAAAAGTCTCTTGAAGTAAATTCCTGACAAAATGTTAGAATTAACTTCTAAAAGCTGTATTAGGTGACGCTGATTTATTTTCTATGATTTACGGGTATTTTTGCATGAAAATTCTTAGACAGAAAAAGGCTACACAGTTTCATTTCTTGTCATATTTGCATTTCGAATGCAAGGTTCCTTCCCAGCATGCAATCAAGGCCTACAAATCAATCTCACTATTGCATAACTCTCTTCCATCACATGATTCTGACCATCGGATAATATTTTTCAAATAAAAAATTATTGTTATGCTGATTTTATTTTTATCTTAATTTGTCAAAAAATGGCGTAAACCATAAAAAATAATCAATGCCACCTTTTTAAAAAAAAAAAAATTATTTTTGATATTAAACTTGAACCAGTTGTTTTTCTTTTCTGCCCATATACTTCCAACTTCTTCCTATATTTCCATTCTGATAATAAAATGAACCCTTTTCAATATCATCTCAACTTACAAAGAAAATTTAAAGGAGAACTAACGTCAAAATAATCAACTATGTTTTTTTGTATTAAGTCCATTTCTTTACCCCTAGTAAACACCTCTACATCGAAATTTTTAATCATTTGTGTTTTTTCACCCTGTAAGAAACAAAGGTCCCTCAATAAGCCAACGCTCGCCACCATTGCACTGATATTTTGGAACAGTCGTACATAGAGTTTCCCGTCCGTGTGACGTATCAGTGCGGAGCTATATGGAGGATGAAAGTTCAAACAGAACAAGCGCAAGTTCTGACAGCAAAGTAAGATGATGACCACCTTTTGGTTTTTTGTGGTTTATAGAAGAAACGACTGGTTATGCACACGAACCAAACTACTCAGAAAAGGATTGAACTTGTGGTGGATAAAAACATTAAGAAAACATCCAATTACGAAAATGATGATGATTAGGACTTCAGTAGACTGGAATATTTGCATCAGTTCAAATGCAATAATAATTGCAGCATTGTGCACACAATAAATTAATGTAATGTCGAGAACTTTTTTATAATGTGCTTCTTTTTTACCTACTGTTTTCATTCAGTGCACTCACTGTACACCAGGTGCGACGATTTTTTTTCAAAAAAGATAAATTCTTTCCTGTGGAGTTATATGTTTGTTGCATATTTCACGATGCGGGTGGTTGATTAAAGACCGATCTACATTACAGTTTTTAAGAGTTTTTTCTTCTTTGCTTGCTCTACCTAAGACTGTTTTGTTTTTATTTTTACTTCTTTACTTCGTTGACATTTTTATATTCGTTGTGATTACATCTCCTTATATTAATTACTTTGCGTGAAACAATAATAAAGAATGATATATCACAACGAAAGAAACAATTTTTTTGAAAAGGTGTCTCAACTGTTTCTGTGTATGAGGAAGATGGAGTACTAAAATTACAATAATATTGCTGGAAATCTATTTTATACTACATACTGTAGCAAAGATGTTCAGTTCAACAGAATATTGTTTGCAGTATAACTGAAATGCATAAGTTATAAAGCAAGTCCTATTCACGCTTGTGCTAACAAATAAACAAACATTCGAAAACAAAGGAATAACAATACTTTTACGCAGCAAAAAAAGCGAAACATCAACAACATTTAACGAATATAACTTAGTTTGTAAGCTAGGCATACTTTCGATACTATTTTATGATGCTCTTGTTATTTATGAAGAGCGCACATACATTACTCCGCTGCTGTAAATCTACACTCCATCCGCACTGATACGTCACAAGATATGATTTTTAATGAACAGGATTCCTCACAATGGCGGCGACCGTTGAGTACCTTCAAACCTAAATATCTCTAGAACTAAACCTGATCAGAGTCTCAAATTTCGCACAAATGCTATTCAGACACTAAGGCCAAAGAAAAAAAGTTGTTTGTTTGCGGTTACCCGACCGACCCTGACAAAAAGTGCCGACCCTGAACTTTTTATCGTTAGAAGTACTCTGAACAAAAACTTTTTGAAAAGAACATTTTACTTTAAGGGGATTAATTTTCGCGAGGATTAAATTTCGCGAACTCGAAAATTCGCGAAATTTACGGGATTAATTT
>JAYJMG010122988.1:1670-23573 GCA_036873935.1 Stomotoca atra
CTGGTGTGGTGTTTGTGAGTTCGAACATGGTGAAAGCTGGTGTGGTGTTTGTGAGCTCGAACATGGTGAAACAAATATAAAAATGGACCAGGAATACTGATTTAGGAAGAAAAACATTGGCCAGTTAAATACTAACAAAATGGAAATTCTACTCTTGAATAAGACATAAATAAATAATGCATGATGAATAAGTAGCTTTTGATTACTGTTTGCCAATGACAATGAAAAATCAAATTGACAATTTTCCAGACCATATGAGTGGCCACAACATTTCTTTGCACACTTTTTGCTTACTAGGCATATTATAGGAATATACAGTGAAATTAGACTGCCACAAATCAGTATAGTAGTCACATAGTAATTTTGAAATGAATTGCAATGATATTTTACCTGTCTTGTAGAGATCGCAAAACTGGATCATCGGAGTCTGTTTGTGCTAGCCACTGTTGCATACTAAAACGTGTTTTTGCGCTTGGGTCTTTCTTAATGTTCTCTTCCAACATCAACACTAATTGCGTCACATTTTTTAAATTCCACTCCCAAGGTTCAACACGGCCTAGTAACAGAAATTCATAAGTAAATAAATGAATAAATGCATGTAAATAAATAAAGACCAACAAATTAGTATTCACTCACATTTCCACACTCACCTTCGTTCCAACCAATTAAAAAAAAAATTTAACATGACACGAGCTCTGTCATACTGTTTTACTATTCATAGCACAGTGCGAGCAGGCACAACATGGTTAAACGACAGTTCATCAACAACATAATAACATCAGGTAACGTTGTTACAATGTTGCTGCAACGTCATTTGACCATGATGTACCTGCTCGGGTAAAATCAAAGCACATGGTTTTATTTTGTTTCCAAGGGATATTACCAGATAATTCATAGTTTATTATATCCGTGTAGATGTTTGTTTTACATAATAGCCATTTTGGAAGAAAGTTTTGTTTTTATGTCCCAGACTACTAACCAATATAGTCAGACATAACAGAATGTTTTAAAACTAAGTGAGAAAAACAAACAACAAGAATAGACCTTTATAAGTCATACTAATTTCAATAACAAGATGCCAAAATTGTTGAAACGCACAAACAATAAAAGAGAAAAATAAAACTCACGATCTAGATTAAAATCCATATAGGTCTTTTTCATTCTAAAATCAAAATACACAACATTATTCAATTCCACTGACACTCACAATCTCACATGACTAAGCACATTAACCAAACAATCAAACAAATATCAAACAAAACCTTGTGAATTACATGTCTGATAGGTTCGTATTAACCAATGTAAAATGAAAAAAGGTTTTCCTTCATGAAATTCGTTCACCCTTGGCATGGCACTTCTCTAGAAGAAGGATCGCTTCTTCGTACAAGTTCCCTTTCCCGATGTTCTTATCAAACCCTTTATCAAGTGACCTTCAAACAAAGGAAATGGGTAGACAACAGTGTTTCTTGAGAGGATCTTCTGATTTTAAACACAATGACTTCGCCACTGAGCTACATGCATCTCAATGAAAGTTTTTTGGCATCAGCTTCGTAAACCAGAAGTCTCAAAACATTCGAAGCAGAACAAAAACAAATAAAAATAATAGTTTAAATTACATTTCTGTTACTGTCAATTCTCCAAGTCTATTCTGAAAAGTTGAACGGAAAAATCGTTGTAGCTGAAAAGAGAGAAAAATGCAGGAAATATAAAAGCTCCAGAAATGCCACAAAGAATAATTGTTTGTCAATGTTTTCCAAAGGTTCTTCAAGAAACGTTTCTTACAGACATAAATTTTATTTATCATAACTAAAACATGTTAAGCCTTTATTCATTCATTCATTTACATTATATTATATATATTCATTTATAAAGCCTTCAATGATATTTCAGTGAAGAATCAAATTTTTATTGGCTTATTCACGAGAAAATAATATCAAAAGAGGCCCGGCGCTAATTAGAGGAAATACGGTAATGATGATGTAATCAACAATCAAAAAATGAATAAACACAAATTGAATTAAATAACAAGAAAACGCTGAGCGTTTTAACAATCGCGGATTCAGAGTGAATACAGAGCGATTACAAAATTTAGCCAATTTGAGATGCCACAATGATGAATAATAACACAAAAAAAAAACACAAAAGAAAACAGTACAAAAACATGCGTAAGGAGGGAAAAGATGGCGCTGTTTGCCTTCCCATGAAATGACAAAATCTCTTCAAAGAGCGTTTATTTGACCCGTCCCCAGGGTTTCTTTCCCATAAAAAATAGCGCAAAGAAGACCTAGAAACGAGGTTGCTATGAGTAATCATTGATTCAGCGTGGCAACTCACGGCGATACGAATCGTCATAAATCCGTCGATTTGGGAATTCCACTCACCCAAATGTGCTGATGTGCAAGCCGTGGTCTCTAACAATCACGTAGCATGCATTTCATAATATCAATCTTGTTTTTCTGCCCGGTTTTCATACTTTCACTGTTGAATTAAATTTTAGCGAGCACATGAAAACCAGGCTTAAACAACAGCTTTTACAATCTCGATCCCAAGCTTTCTATTGCGATGTTTTCGCGATGTTTTCGTGTTACAACAATAGAATCAACCTCACACTCAGTATTGATTGTTATCTCAACAATAAGCAGTTAAAACACACAAAGGCAATCAAAGATGATGTTATTTAGTATTCTCACGATATAAACAGACAGCACTCCTTCGCAAATATTTTTTGAGTACAAATGATCACAAACTATCTTTGCCATTGAAGAATGATATTTTAAAAAGTCTGCGATAGTGTGCCTGACAGATCTAGGCTAACAGAATTTGGAATTCAAGCTCGATCTAGTTGACTTCACAACGAAAAAGTTGCAGACCAAACACTCGCGTATATCGCAATTAAATTAAGTAAATTAATAAATAAACATGAAAAACCAACAAACCTCAGTTACATTTATGTGCGAGTCATTGTTTGTGTTAACAGCTTCGAAAGAAAAACTGATTATATCGTCGTAAATCTTGTTGAATTCCCCCATTTCATCTACAGCTTCTCCATCAAGTATGCTCTCTGTAAGGCCTGCGTCTTTCGCAAGCTTGATAATGTGCTCACATTCGTCATCAAATAAAAAATCGTCAATGATAAAAATAAGGGGTCTTCGTTTTGAAACTGTAGTCAGTGTCAGCCATTCTTTGCGATTATTGGATATGGTAACGTTGTGTTGTCCTCCAATGCGCTATAAGAAAAATATTACTTAAAAGCTATGTTATAAACACAAAAGTTGATTTATCACAAACATACTGAAACCACAGCATGCTGAAATACAGATACAGTAGATCGGTTTTCATGTTTTTGCATCAAAAAAAACTGACGTGATCGTTATCATGCTCCTAGTTTGCCTTGGTGTTGCAGCACTTTGTCCTCATATCAGTCCTGTTGCTATGCCATTAAGAACAAGAATCTGTGGGAAACAAAAATCGAACAGTTATTATTAAAACGCTTCACTTTTATATGTGTCACAGATGTGTGATCATTGTTTCGATAAAAAACCTCCTTCTGACTTTTTCCAAGAAGTTTTACTAAACAATTTAGGGTTTTAATAGACTAAAATTTCCTATGGGGTAAAATCATAGAACTGATGTTATATTGCATTGCAACTTCTGAAATTGGTCCATGTATCTCGAAAAATGAAGAAGGAATATTGATGTCTTCGCTGGTTCAAATTGCTCATGAGTCAGCTCCCTAACAATGGGCGGTAATGTTGTAAAGATTTTGTCAAAAGTATATAAACCTGTACATTATTTTGATTACGTGTAATAGACCCCAAAGGAAATTTAAATTTGACCTCAGTGCGATGTCACTATGACGCTACAAGAAAATTTTTAATGCAGTGTACATTAACAACGAAAACATCCTGAGCCCATCCTTAAGTAATTGTTTGTTTGCAGTAACCCAAGTCACAAAAGAAAATTAGGGTCGGTCAGTCGGCAAAAAACTTTTTTTTGGTCACATTCACAGAAAAAAAATATTCTTTTTCAAGCCTTTCAACCAGAACCTTTGCAGAAAAAAAACTTAGTTAGGCCATCCTAAAATAATTCTTTGTTTGCCGTAACCCCACCGGCCCTAATTTTCTAATTGTATTCTGACTTTGCGATATAATTTTGAGAGTCCAGATTTTTTTCAATTAAGAGCTCGGTAAGTTTTGCCAGAAAATTTTTTTTTCCCACATTTCCCACAAAAATTTTCAGAGTCCGTGTGAATTTTACAGGGTCGGTCGAAAGTTTTCGTTCATAACGTATCTTGGAAACTGCTTTTTATTTGTACCTCAACATTTACATAACTTTAATGAGTTTTTTAATGCTATTACTAATGGAACACAAAATGATACCATTCACCCAAATTTAATATTTGCAACACAGGAATCACTAAACACAGATTTTAGGAGCAAGAGAAAAACTTGGTGCCTTTCTCATTACTAAAATGATGCAAATATTAAGTTTCCTGTAAACTTAAATATTAAAAAAATGGGATTTTTGGATGAAGTATGCATTTGACTTCAAATTTTCATGTGCAATAACTTTCACACGTAGAAAAACTGATCTTTATAATCATCAATAAATGAGAACAAAAGGATAAATATAAGTTTTTTTTGCAGAGAGCTCAGAAAAATAATTCAGCACATTGAAGGGTTTTTCAACACTCTATGTGAAAGAATTTGATCAGCAACTAGGACAAAGAAGTGTAATTAACGACTTGTTGAAACGGAAACATTCCGCATGATGAAAATGCTTTCACTACGTTCTCAAGAATCGTTAGAAATGAACATTTAACGTTAGAAAAATGAAACTTCCGTTGATTAATGAAACAATTTGAAACAAAAATGAATTTACCGTCAGATTTCTCGAATATTCTGGCCATTTTCTGACACAATGGAAACTAATTTCTTGTTTTTCGTTGTCTCGGTTTGATTTTGGAAAAATCGAATGTTAATGTTTATTTTCATTTGGTTTCGTTGATTTCGGATTAGTTTCAATTGCTTTTATTTATTCTCAATTGTTTCGTTTTTTCTTTGGAAAAAACGGCAAAAATACATACTCACGAAATAGAAATGTTATTTCAGTTTTGCGCTATTTATTCGTCTCTGAAACAAAGTCATTTTCGTTAGTGATTGTACACAAATATCGTGTGCTATTTATTGTTTAAAATAGTTTTAATAAGCTATTTAAAACGATGTCTTCATAGCCGCGAACAATCCAAATCATTTTATTTATTCAATGACACTTTATTTTCTTTCTTCGTAGATTCTTCAGCATTGTTGTAATTGGGAAAATTTATAAGCTCATGGGCACACTTGCATGAAATAAATTAAATAAAACTTTTGTTATCTTATCAATCAATGTTAATTGTTACGGAAGTGTATGCGCCTCTTCCTCTCTTCGCTTTCCTTCTTTTTCAAGGGAACTCCTCTTCAAGTTTTAAATCTGACTTAGATTTTCCAGTCCTTTTTGTATTTGTATCTTGTATGCAAGAAATTTTTCATGCTGAAACTAAAAATCAAAGTCTGAAGTCCAGGATAATTCCAGTTCATTCTGAAGCACGTCACATCAGGCAATAAAGAAGATTTTGTATTTGTATCTTGTATGCAAGAAATTTTTCATGCTGAAACTAAAAATCAAAGTCTGAAGTCCAGGATAATTCCAGTTCATTCTGAAGCACGTCACATCAGGCAATAAAGAAGACCTGCCCTCGGTCGTGTGGAAGAGGTTCTGTAAGCTAGGAGTCTGACCTCCCAGCCGCCCTATGGCAGAGTGAATGACTTGGGAACAAGTCTCCTGTACTGTTATGCTACTGACTACACAGCAGAGCAGTGACCGTGATGAACATTTTAAGCACGTCACCGTTGACTTCTGCAAGGCACATTTTAGAGACGGTGATGCCACTCTCATTTCAAAGCTGTGCCGGAAGATGAAACTAAACAGTAAAAGAGTCAGAAAATTTTGGTATTTTAGCTTTTGAGAGCATGAATTGAGGCCTAAAAATGAGCTCACGGCTTTCGATTCTAAGGACGAAACGAAACGCATATTAAAAATCAAAATTAGACTGCCACGTCTGTCAACGAACATTTTAGTCAGCATCTCAGCTTCATGCTACACTTCAAGCCCTAACTTGATAGGATTTCGATTGAGTCGGCGATGACCTGAATGTTTCTATGAACCAGAGTCATCGACCAACCTGCGTCATCCTAGATCACTACGGGGAAGTGTGCACCCGTGCAAGTAATAAGCCAGATCATGGGAGAGCTGTGACCGCTGTCGATTGTTAAGTTCAATCAACCTCTCAGACGAACGTTCGTGATAGTTTTCGTCCATGCACAAATCTTCCATGCACAAATGTTCGTTTGATTTCGAGCAACTCATTCATTCGATTTTAACTAACGGAACTTTTCATAAATCGTGCATGAGCAGACTCATGTGCTGGTTTAGATTAGTTTACATGCTTTTCTATTTGACCTTTTGACGATTATCACCGATCACCAGAGCATGCATTTGCAGCAACCTTATCGTGTCAAGATCAACTGATTTCAATGTTGTACATTCGCACTCAAGGCACTGTTGTCAGCAGGTATGATCAAAACGAGCATCAAATGAAATTGCTTCACTTTTATCAGTCTTATTTAACATTCGCACTCAACACTAACTTGAAGGAAAATTTTGTTACCAACGTTACACTCGAAGAATTTAATTCTGTACTCGATGTACTAGTATCTGTTTAGAAATGTTGTGTTACCCGTGGTTGGTACTGTAATGATGATACAAAGAATTTCGTACAAAATTGGCTGCATAACAGAATCATGAATTCGTAAGATATCGAAACTTTCGAAACTTTTCAGTTAAAGTCGAAACAATCGAGAGTAAACAGAGCTATTTGATATTTTTCCGAAACAACCGAAGCCAAAGATCATCTTTTTTACAAAACGAAACTTGTCGAATCAAAAATGAAACAACTATGTTTGTCTCGAAAGTTTCGAAATTGTTTCAATTTCTAACGACGTAATTTCGTTTTTTAATTGGAATTGTTTCATTAATCAATGAAAGTTTCGTTTTTCTAACGATTTTTGAGGACGTATTGTTTCAACAATAATATCTAAAACGTGTTTTTCTAAGGGACAAAAATCATGCAAAAATAGTAACCAATAAGGAGCTCCCGTCTCAAAACCATGGTAACTAAAAAAAGTGCATCCACAGATCAGCAAACATTCTAGAACAATCGTGTATCAGGGTTTTCAATGGAATGATGCAGTTTTAAAAATATTACGTCACAAAGTAATGAACAAAGAGATATTTATACCGATTTTCGTTTACAGGAACCTTAAAGTGGCGTAAACCCACCTTTTACCTTCTACGAGAATTCAGGGAAGATAATTAAAAACAACAACTACTAATTTTTTGCATAATTTGTGAAAGTTTGTTTCCATGAAAAATAATAATTTTTTCATAATATTTCCATTTAAAAAAAAAAAAACTTATTTACTTATATTAAAATATTTAGATTCACGAAAGTTTATTCCCAGATTTCGTGAGTTTTTGAGAAAATATCTCTTTGTAAAGAAAAACGCATTACATAAACATCTGGGTAAACAAATAATCAGCAACAAAAATGACATGATAACAGTACCTTTTCCGGCTGTAAGCGAACCAATTTCAAATCTTCTTCACTCATGTATTTTTCATATAGATCAGTAATAGTGCTGTTCTCCTCCTTCAAAGAATCGTATGATGACTGAAAATTCTTTTCAAACTCCCCTTTCACATAGTCACCAAATATCACTCGTTTGTAATCACTCCTGCGACATATAACACTGACAATGAGAAACAGGAACTGGTAAGAGATGTAAACTATATTCATAATTTTTTTAAGGAAAGGCTGAAACGAGATAAAGCATTCACAAATAAGTTTAATTTTTACTTACTTACTGCTTTCTTACTCACCAATGTTTGCTTTTCATTAATTTGTTGTAATATATATGACATAAGAAAGATGACTACTATACCAGAAGAAACTGAATACGTTTAAAGATGCAACAAATGAGTAATAAGTTAATTCTACATACTTTAAAGGCACAAACTTTAGCAGGCACAAACTTTCGCCAGGTAAAAAATTCGCGAACTTTTTGGATTTTACTTTCGCGAATGAAGGAAAAAAGGTCAATAATACTCAAAATAAGCCTAGCCAAAAATGAGCTCTGATTTCTTCCCTTTTATCTACAAATGAGAAGCTCTTCAAAGCTTTGCCAAGAATAGAAACTAGAGCTGGATCTCCAGGATATGAATTATGGGCTTCTTCAACCTCCCAGGGCCTCCTATCCCTTCCGAATAAATGACTGCAGCTTCTTTCTCTGCGGTCATTACATTAAAAAGGAGAAGAGTGAACCTGTGAACGAGGTTTGGCCCTCTTAAAATTTTCATTCTCACGTACAGTCATCTAACAAAAAATTCTAACAAAAATTCTACTTTTCCTTCTATATACTTCACCTTGCAAAGATGTTAGTGTAATTTTACAACTTTCCTTGAAGGTGGAACTGCATGTAAAATATACTGTACAAGGTATCACGTACACTCAAGACAGACGGAGTAAAAATATTCGTAAAATAACACATCCCAATAAAATATGCTCCTTGAACTGTGCAATTAAGGTGGATTTTTAGTTTATAAGAGAGTAACAGTAGCCAATAAATATTTTTCCAAAAAAGGATGGTGAAAATAAGGCAAATGCAATGGCACAATCACACATCCTTCAATAAAGTATGCTCCTTGAACTGCGAATAAATCACAATTTCCCAGCGAGCACGTCATGGTCCAGCGTGACATTATTATGTTTTATCTGGCAAGGCAGGGCGAAAGCTAAAACAATTTAATCACGACGTCTGATTGGCTAAAAACGCTCAATTTTTACGTCACTGCGGCTATTATTAAGCTGACACTAATAACTCACAAGCTCTGGCTTTATTTTGACGCCAGTAAATATTCTATGGTAATGTCCTAACAAACAAAGAAGAAGAAAAATGCTGTTAATGTAAAAACTCATGCTAATAGTGAATTGGTACAGAACTATTAAGAGTTTATTCCACGTCACAAGCTCTTGCTGTGAAAAAAATATCCAAAATATATACTTGAATATAACAACATATGAATAAATATAAAAATAAATGCAAGTCCTGAAATTACAAATAAATAAATACTACGCTATAAAAACATACATATGTTCCAAGTGTTTTTTTGTTTACAAAAATATTTGTTTACCTTCAAAAATACTCATCCGATATTTTTTCTTTCACTTTAAATAATTCCTTGGGTAATAATAAGTACAGTGTAAAGAAAATTAAACCTACACACATCTATATTATGGACAAAATGCCAATTTCCAAATGGGACCATTCTTTTTGACGAAACGCAATAACGGCTCGTGAGATTTCTTTGTGAAAACTACAGGTTTTGCAATCTACCAAATTAAATCTTAGAATCGATGATGTCTTTGCAACAACGTCAGAAAACCCCCAAAAATGACATTTGGCACAAAATCAAAAATTTCTGAAAGAAGGGCAATTTTTAGCTACGAGCAGATATCCCAGACATAAATTGTGACAAGAGAAGCAAATTTTATCAAATTAGGGCACTCAGATACCTCCTGAAGTATTATTAACATCATATACCCAGCAGGCAAAATCGTTCAAAAGTCACTGTTAAGAAGTTTACTTCTGTTAAAACGGACGCACTTTGCGTATCATTTCAATAGAAATGCACTCCCAACAGTGACTTTTTAATGATTTTGTAAATAAACATAAAAAATAAGACTTTATAACAAAAAATAAATACTACGATATAAAAAAATACATACATCCTAGCTATTTTTTTGTTTACGAAAGTATTTGCATGGCTATAAAAACACTCATCCCATAGATTTTATTACACATAAAATAATTCCTTTGAAAGCATTTTTCAGGGGAAATCTCGACTTAATTTTGAAACCTGATGGGTCTGCTGTTTCACGTTCTTTTCAAAGATTATTTTCAAAATTATCAAAGGGTACTGACCTCACTAAATCGATAAGCGTTTGTCATGATAATATAGCAAACTGTCTATTGACCACGCCTCATACATATTATCATACCAACCATTGCCCACCAACCATTGCCCATGCTCAACAACGTGTTAAGATTGCGTTCCTCTTATTCATTTGTTTATTCAAACTGTCTATTGACCACGCCTCATTAATATTATCACATCAACCATTGCCCATGTTAACAGTATCATTCGCTAAACCGATATCTCTATCATCACTAAAATGAATAAGCAACATAAACCGTGAACGAAAATATTGTGCAAGAACTTTGAACTATTGCATGTGCAGACATGTTTTCGCCTGGTCGCTTCATGTGTGCGCTTAATCAGAGGCCGGACTTAATACAGAAAAAAAGAACAGAAAATTTAGTTTCAAAAGATATTCTTTTAAAATTTGCAACTTTTCTGTTAATATGTTGTAAATTTTCTCTATACAGATGTGTAAACACATACTACACACACGTCATACACATCCGGAGACATGGTAGAGAGCATATGTAACTTATAATATACTTTCTCTTGTAATGAAAAATTTCTTTTCACCGTCACGCCCCATATCAAAAGGGCTCATGAAACCAAATAAGGTAAATGTGGAGGAAAATGGTACTTATAATGCGTAATGCATACGATATGCGTAATGCGTTTCGTTTCAATTGAAATAGCCTCTGCCACAGTGACTTTTTAATGATTTTGCCCATTGAGATCTTCCTTCTTTCTTTACAATCCCCCACAACTTGCTAAAGTTCTCCCTTATTACAATCTCTATTCAACATCTTGCAAGTCAATGTTTGAACTTTCAACTTATTTTGGCTTCAATTTCTAACATCATGGCATTCTCTTCTTAATACTTCACCCCCTCATTTCTCTGTTACTTCCATTTCTTATTAGTATTATCAGGGGGTACTAATAACGGGTTAACACAAAAAAATAAGGAAGTGATTTCCAGATTAATTGATATACAACCTACCTCTTGAGTTACACCAATTTCTTCGTTGTACAACCAAGTTAGTATATCGTGCTTTTTGACGTGCCCTGAAATGAAGATTGGTTGATTGATCAACATTTAGGAAACAGAAAAAACAGATGGGAAACTTTTACCCAATCCTCATGAATTATGGTTGGTAAATAAAGGCTCAGCCGTTGTGCTTTTCACCTGAAAAATAACTGTCCTAACCCTAACCCTAATCCTTCCATACTAGTTTTAATTAGTATCTCAAATTTGGGGCAATTTTTTTTGACTGAAAATAAGTTTCTTTACAACATAACAGACGTGTCAAAAATCGTAAAATCGATAATAGTCGGGAACTATTGATGATGACGTCACCAAACTTTCTACAGATATTGTTTTTAAAGCATTTAGTATCTTGGTTCCAAGATTTAAATTATTTACAGCTCTGGACTCAAATTTATAAGAAAATATAACTTCACGATATTAAGAACCGTTTCTATGAAAAGGTTAGGTCTGGTTCATATGAAGAAGCCATACGTTTTGATTATGAAGTTTGTTCAAGCTTAAATTTTCATTGCATGTGCTAGAAAGTCATTCTACTTCTCCAAACCCGCAAACCCCAGAAATAGGGTTAAGTAAAAACCAATCTACTTTACACAAATTAATTTTCGCGGGTTTTTACTTACCCGAAAGATGACCTGGACATTTCGTGAATGGCGGAGCATAAAGGAATTTCGCGTGGAATTATTTCCGCAAGGATAGGAATTTTGAAAATTATTTTTCTCAGAAGAAAATAAATAAATGAATTAATTTTACTTTACTTTACAAATATAGAATGTGATTAAAGAAAATTGCAATTCACGTGGATTAATTTTCACAAATGATCACTTTTCATAGATTCCATGTGGATTAATTTTCGCGAAAGCTAAAAAATTCGCGAAATTTAATCCACTACCATTGCCGGTCTTTCGAGGAAGGAAAAACGTTTCTAATTTTATTGTAAAAAATGACATCGCGAAAAGAGATTCTGAGAACCCCACTCAAATTAATCAGCATACCTAGCTCTACTTCCGTTCTCTGATTATTTTAATTTGCAGGAAAAGAGGGCTAGGTATAATTGCGCAATATCCAGTATATGGACGAAGAAGCTGAATGTTGCGTCTTCCTTAATTAACGGTAACAATACCTTAAAGAATTTTAACATAAAGCGTAGTGTTTACCAAAATAGATTAAACTTGTAAGTGAGAGAACTCAAATTCGCGAGTCTACAATCCTGGCCACAATATGAGAATCCGGTGAATTTTGGCCTTGTTTCAGATGGGCTGGTTTTCATGAAAGTCAGTCCTGTAAGTCAGAAATGGCCAGATATTTTCGTTTTATACGGATTGCTGTTCAGATTCAGTCTAAAATGAACGGATTCAGCTCAAAAAACACGAAATTTTTGGATTGCAAGGGTGCTCAATCTCGTGTTCAGGCTCAATAATGGTCATGTTTTGGATATCTCAAATATTCATGTGGTTCAAGGTACAAGAAAGCCTGGTACCCAAGTCTTAAGTTCATTGGTAAACTAAAAAAGGAAACTAAAAAAGTTTAAACATTGGATTCTTCCTAATGAAAGAAGACTTCTAAATACTTGTGGCTTTCAATTCTTCAATTCTGCGCACTATTCTCAATATATTATGACCATGATTGTAGTATGACTCCATTAATGAACATAAGTATGATAAAACTCATAATAATGAAGATTAAAGTTAGCTCTCTTTTTTTCTCAAATTCAAAACTATCAGAAGAAAAAAACAGAGCAAAGATTCTTGGCTACACTCAAATGTGCAAAAAAACCCCACAAAAACCCACAAAAAAACATTCAAGCTATAAGGTCAAGCCAGATCCATTAAAAATCCCATACTGAAAAATGACACAGCTGTAAAAACTGTCAAGTTGGAGAATTGTAAATTCTCGGGAGTGATATATGCTGCGATATGCAAACTACATGGTGACAGCTATATTGGACAAACAGCTAAATGTTTTGAAGGAAAACATTTTCAGTCCCAGTGAACAGTATTCTTTGAGGATAAATGTTTTTTTAGCATATTGAGCCTAAAATTCTATGAAAAAATAAGCATTATACTAGGCATAATGGCCAGCCTGAAATGTTACAAGGAAATGTTTTTTACTTACTATTGATGTCTACGTTGGCTAGACCTGTTGTTCTTAATATTCGTATCAAATGTGGCATTTTACATTTCAAAAGAAAAACATGCTCAAATAGTAAGCATAAGGTAAGCATATTTTGAGCCTGAATATTAAAAAGTCACTGTGGAGGAGGTAAATTCCATTGAAACGATACACATAATGCGTCTCGTTTTAATAGAAATACCTTCCTCTACAGTGATTTTTTTAACAATTTTGTCCACTGGTATATAATATGTATCAATAAGAACTCAATTACCTGCATTTAACCAATTATTCGCAATCCATTTCGTTCCTTTGTGTACAGCACATCCACCATGGAGGCTGTTTTTATCCACTGCTCCAGTCCAATTCGTATCGGGATGTATGAAATGATTATACCATAGTACTGCCCGACCTTTCTTAGGTTTCACTCGAACTTTGGCTTGTGAACAATGAACTGTTAAATCGCACCAGTCTTTTGAGGTATCCTACATCGAAGAAGAACACATTGAATAAGATAAGATAATGAAAACAAAGCCCTCCAATTTTATAATAATGAACTTCACAGAACACCAAAATCAAGGAAAAAAATATATGCATGTAACGTAAATGCTTCATCAGAGTATAAGTTATCAAGCTAGACATTATAACAAGATGCTTTTACGAATATGTCATGCAACAAATAAAAAATCAAGAAATCGTTTAGACTCTTAAAGGTCATTCATTCTAACCACATGAGCTTTATACTGCTGCCCAAACCTTGCTGCAGCAATGGTAATGGTATTTGGCAGACATAATGATGAAATGAAGTGAAAAGCTGAACAAGACGGAAAGGAACATACTCCAGTATCATTTGCATATGGATCAACACCTGCGATGGGGAAAGCAGTCTCTCCTCCCTCGAGATCATCTTCCAAGTAAAAAAGCACAGTCATAAACCTAAAAAATAAACAAAACAAAACAATAAGAAAATAAAAAGCCCCGCTTATATCTTATTACTTCACACATCTACCACCTGTTTTTTTATGTTGAGAAATGATGTCACAAGTTCACTTGCAGGATATTCAGTCTAAAATCAAACGTCTACCCAGAGGGCAAAGTCCTCCACATCTTATCGGGCAAATTTTCAAACAGACAATGAGAACATAAACGTATGAATTTCTATTTAAGAATATCCTTGCAATGGAACAGTTAGTCACAGATCAAATGGAGAAGAGAGCAATCTCTGTGAAGCATATTATTACAAGAGATTTTATAATTTCATCTCCACTCTCCACTCGTAAAGCCAGTGTCTCCGTGTCTGACCTTTGAAACTTCATTTGCAAATATTTCAAAAATAGTATTAGCTATGGTAAAAAAATCTTATGTAAGGAAATCTAGAAGAGATTCTGTTGTTACCTGCAAGCAGCACAATCTGCATCTGCATCAGTATTATCATTAGCATTATGATAATGACAACAGTCACTAAAATCATTTTCAAAATATCTCGGATCACTATCAAGATGACAGTTGTAATGCCCACCAGGCTGGTATTTTACAACCTACGTAAAAAGGGTTGTCATCAAATCAAAACAAAGCAAAGTAAATCAAAATAAAGGGAAAAAATCAAGCATAAATGGCTTTTTCGTTAACCTGATAACAAACTTATTGTTTTATGAGAACACAAATTCCACTTATCCTAGAATAAACATACCACTTATCACTCCATTCCAAAAACAACTACGTGATCTGATCCAGGATCTGATGAAGCTCTGAATTATTTTCGTTTTTTAATGTTTGCACTGGAAATACTAAAGCTTAGAAATTTTTTTCCAGTGAAAAAACAGTTTGCACTCCAAATTCTTTTGCAGGTAACTCAATTATCCTTTACTAAGATTTGCCTCACTTACATCGTTCACCTGTTCTTCAGAAAACTTAGTTTCTTTCAAGAATTTTCACTCAGAAATAAACAAAACTTCCTAATAAATGAAACTTTTAAAGGTGCTACGCAATGGATAGGTTTAGCGGCAGCCGGCAAACCTCAAGTTCGAAGCAAGAGATAAAAGTATTGATCAGTTATCAGAATGAAATTCATCAGATACGAAGAATAGAGGGACTAAATGTGGAATAGATGCTCTATCCTAACACAAATGATTTATTCCGAGCTATAAGAAGCATATGATTTAAGAATATAGACTTACTGTCACTTCACGAAGAATAACAGTGACAGTAAATTGATAATCTTAAATCTGAAATTCACAATTTTATTGAGCACTCTGTGGCAAACAATAATACTTTTAACTAGTTTAACTTATGTAATTTTTTTATATAAATATTACCAAACCATGCATTAATTCACTGTAATTTTACGACAATAATATCTTTTATACCAGTTGCAGTAATTTAAAAGCATCGACAACAAAAATTCTACGCAATATTAATCCGTTTTTCTCCATTTTTTACTCCTCATTGATCTCACATTTGTTTGCTGCCTTCTTCTTCGTAGTGAAACCTGCAACTCACACAGCGCGTGCGAAACAATAATGACCAGATTTTGCAGTAAATCTTATGCGAAGTAAGAAGGAGTGAACAGTTTTATTAGGGAGATTCTCACAAAAAGCTTTATAAAATTTAACGTAGAGAAAAGAGATAATCATAACTCGTATGTCGAATGCTTCATCGACCACAGAAACTTTCATTTTGTTGATTGAATTAAAAATGCTCTCTTTTGTTTGCCAGCAGGAACACAAAAGTTGTATTTGAATGCAAGAATTGTTGTGCAACAAGTAAGAACATGTAAAACAACCAATCATGCGTAACTTTTGCATTGAAACAAACAACTTACAGAAGAAAAAATTCAGCACGGCAACCATAACATTAGCTTCACATTCATGAACAGATCGAGTCTGCAAACTTAACGCCGTCTCGCAGGAACTGAGAACGAAGTTAGTTTCGTGAAAAAGTAATGCGGGGCCAGTAGTGCAGGATAGGCCGTTGCGTAGCACCTTTAACAACAGCATGTAGGCAAAGTTTGTTTTTTTACTCAACATCCAGCTGAACAGCTGTCAGAGACATGCTGAGATAAATTTGGTATGATTTCAAATAATTAAAAGACTGATGAAAGTAAATGATACAGTCAAAAGCTTCAATAAAAAGAAAATGGAGAGCAACGGCATTTATTAGGGTGTTTAAAGTTCAAAAATTGAATGTGTATGAATTGTAATAAGGTTTTTAATTTTTTTAAATTTCTGTGTTTTTAACAAAATTGATGAACAAAGCCGTATACACTTACTTGAAGTGGTTCACCATTACGCACCATTAAAAGAGGTAATCCCGTGACTTTATGGAGCCTAGAAAGGAAATTGAATACATATAGGCGTAGTTATCAATATTAATACTAGGGCAGTGTCAGAATGTTACATTGTCCATATGTTTCGTGCCCATCATTCAATGATCTTTCCTACCCAAGTAGAAAAGACCTCTTTCTGAACACAGAAAAGTCACTAATATCCAAACAAACAGCTACCATTTTGGTTGGAAAGAAAGGAAAACACAACATATTCTCGAATCAAGAAAGTTACTCTCGATTTGAATTTTTTGTTATCGTTAGTTTATCGTTGATATCGTAATCCAATTCAATATCTTCTATATTAATTGCAGTGTGTCATAGCTGTGTGACCACATCTTTTATATAGAAAATGAGTACCGTAATCGACCACGGATAAAACTGCGACGATTTACAAGGTTTTCATAGTTTTTTTTTTGACGTCGTGTTGATATATCCAGCGCACACTGCATTGTATGAAGAAACGGTAATTCAAAACTGACGAAATCACGAAATCACGAAAGAGAGCGGAACCTTTTTGCTTCGTTATTTGTTTTGAGAGAATAGGAACGAAGAAAACAAAGTAGAGAAAAGAAAACCAAAGCAGCATAGTAGAAGCCAAAAAAGAAAAGTGTAGCTGCAAGAAAGGTTGAAGTGAAGAGAGATAATGAAGTAAGGCTAAAGTGATTTGCGTTACGAAATGTAAGCAACAAAGTTTTTTGTTATAGATAGTTTTTGTTTTGTTTCGTATTTGTGTTTTTGTATCATCATTGTGATAGGCTCTGAGAAAAACGACCACTTCGAAAAACGTATTTAATAAATATGCATATGTTTTCACACCTAAAAATACGCAAATGATACGTTTTTATAATGAAAAATACGCACTTGAAAATTCGCAAAAACGTATTATTTCTAGCAGGTATCGTCTTTTTGAAATACGATTTGCGTATTTTTCATCCTGAAGGAAATACGTTTTTCGTATTTTTCTTCCAGAGGAAAATACGATTTTCGTATTTTCAAATTTTACCTTGATGGCCAAGCAGCAATAAATGCCCTTTAACAACTAATTTTTAAACACATCGTTTAAAATAGTGGGTAGGTTTAAAATGTCACATACGAAAAAGGGGAAATGGAATATTTTTGACAGAACTATTCAAGCCTGGTTTCATGACTAATACTCGTTACTGACGACAGTTTTTCATTGCCAAATGATTTTGACATGTTAAAAAAACGTCTGAACATAGAAATGTTTGGTTTTTTTGAGTTTAGGATGTCAATTCAGGGAGCATCATGGTAACGACACTACAATAGCATAGCGAAGTCACCTACTGTTAGAACGTTGCTGTAACGTTGTTGTTTGACCATAATGCTCCCGCTAGAATTTCCAAAAGGAAAGGTAACCAGGCTAAACCGGTCCGCGTTGTCTCAACTCAACTGCGAGGAAGTGGGCACCCATGCAGGTCTTCCGACCAGAACATGGGAGAGTCTCCTTAGCCGCTGAAATAAATCAGCCTTACAGACGAATGTGTGTGCAGTATCCCTATACAAGTTTGATATATATTTTTGTCATAACAACAATGCTTACAAGTTTATTTTTTAGGCTGTACAGTTGCGCTAGAAAGAGAAGAAAATGATTCCTGAGAAGATCAGTGACTCTTGTGTTGTTACAATTATCTTTGTGTCAAATTATGTGTTTTTGTTCAAATACACCATGTTGTAGTGACCCGTCAAGCCGACGTTAAAATGCATTTCTTATCCCGTCTTTATGTTTTGTAACATCGTCCTTACGCTCACAACTGTGTACGTGTTTGCAGCTTATCAATTAAATAATTAGCCAAACAGAATTTCATTTTTAACAAAGATTTTTCCTTTCCACGGAGTATCGAGCACTTATTGTACGACCTTCAACTTCTAACAGCACTACAAAACATAGAAAGGCTATATCGGGGAAATAGAAATAACACCTGCATTTATTGCCAAGCCTAATCCTAATAAAAAAATATTAAATAGAACAGAACAGATGAAGTGGATATTAAAGAAGCAACTTTAACTCCAGATTGTCATGTGTACAGGATCTTAATAAAGATGGAGATGTTTTCTCTTTAAAGATATTAGATGAGTGTTTTAAAGCGTGGTTTAAGGTCAGGTAAGTGAGAACCGGGCCTAACGACTTCATGTTTGACAGCTGCTTGCTCAGCATCCACTTCTGTTCCATTTGTGTGGACATGGATCATCCAAAAACAATATCTGCTCAGGCTTCTGAAAAAAGTTAAACCATTGATCGTTGCAAAAAGTAAACCTGAAATGAAATTCATAAATATAATTAGCCACTTCAGAAAAGGCAGTTAACTAACACGCAAACAAGTAAAGTCAAGAAATACGTCTAAAAAGTTGCGAAGAATGAATGAGAAGAAAAAAAATCTATGCAATAAGCTAAAGAAAAAAGTTGCGTAATAATTTGCGTGATCGATTCAAATAACATCATTTACATTTTCATTTATTATTATGGCTGTTCTTTGAAAAAGTTTCTATACATCTCCTTGCTATTGTTTTTATTCAGCCAAAGATTTCTCTAAAATTTTCTTTTCCATTGTTTTGCTTATGATATCGCGAAATTAAAAACTACGAATTCGCTATAAATTAGGTTGCTAGCCACTTGTTCATTCATTTGAAAAATAGAGAAAGTAAGCTTTGGTAATGAAACGCACAGAGTATTATGTCATGGTGGAGAGATAGAAGCAAGAAAAATTACAAAGATACTTCGACAACGAAGTCATTCACGAAGCTTATTATATCGCATGCACTCTCGTCTGTAAGTTGTTCGTTGAACAAAGCTTCAATTCCCTACAATGAGCTGTTGTTGAGATACAGACCCAGCATTGTTGCGCGTCCACCCGCAGTGCCTATGCATATGGCGACTGGTTTAGCTTCGGTTGGCCTCACTAGAGGTGTCAGGTGACTCTGGTCCATAGAGACAATCAGGTTGCCGCCAGATTGATCGGTTGCATCAGGTGCGTCAGGGCTTTGGACGTTAGCATGTGGAAAAGGACCTGACTCAAGTGCATACCGATTGCGGTAAATCTGTGTCAAAAAAGAATAATTTTTCCGCATTGGACTCATCAAAATCAACGTGAAAGAGCTCTAAAAACAGTCAAAATAGGGAAGGCTATCAGTGCCCCCCAGCTGCTTAACTCGCATCACTGAGCTTCGCTTCGTGGTTCTTCGTATGATCCGGATTTTTAGTAAATTATTGGTGGCATGTCCGCTTCGTTAAACACAGCCCTTTTAAGACCACTCTTGAATAGCTTTTTACATTTTTAAAAAAAAAGTGAAACTGACGAAAATATGACACAACATAAAAAGAACAGGGAATTAAATTCGTCTCGTGTGTTCAGAATCACGTTTCAATTGCGTTTTAATTAGAAAATCATCTCACCAAAAGAAGTGCGTATATTGTTCATTAAGTGTATTTAAAAAGACGCAAAGATACGTTAAATACGAAAAACGTATTTTATAAATACAAAAAATGTATCTTAGTTATTCAGAAGGTGTGATAACGTATTAGATAAATACGATTGTGCATAATACACAAAACGTATTTTTATGAAAAATACGCAAACATTTCGTATTTAAAAATGTATTTCTATTGTTTGAAAAAAATACGAAAAAATATACAAGTGGTCGTTTTTCTGAAAGCCTGTCACATTTGCTATGGTGTTGTGAAACGCTTTTTTATTTTCTAAGTAAAATCATACTCATTGACTGTTGTCATTGCTGTTAAAGATTTGATGAAGTCGTAGAAGTCGTAGAAGAAAAGTTGCTGTTCAAGTTTAAAGTCAAGTTCTTGCAAGTTAGTTTGGAATTTTATGTTTTTTAACCAGCCAGCTGGATTGTGTTAATCATTGTTTCCTTATTGTCTTCGGTGGTGACGCTTAAAAAATTTGTTTTGCTAGCACATATTTTGTTCAGGTAATAAATTCAGGTTTTTATCACAAACCTGGACTGCTTTCCTAAGCTATGGTGGTAGGATTGATTTTCAGCGAGTGCAGAAATATGGGTTCGAACCCCATGCAGTCACACTTTATACTTAAAATAAGACGCACCAATTTTTGGTGCATGGGAACGCTAGTATAAATATATTTCCGCAATTACTATTTTTCACCCTCTTAGATGTAGGAAAAATAAAACAAAAGTAATTCAAATATATTTCTGTGATATCATTGCAACGTCATGCTGGGGTACGATGTAAAATTGGTATCAATCATTAGACACATGACCAAGGGGCAATGGCAACGTCATAAGACATCGGTTTTGCCTCTTTCATGATTTTTTCAAATTTTTACCAAAAACAATTTCTGGGTGAGTTATTGCCATTTTTAGCTTTCTACACACAAAAACATTCTTGGTAGTTCTAGCTGGCCTGATATCACTTTCACAGACAACACATGATGTGCAATGGTTGCACTAATTAGAGATCAAGAACACAAGGTGCGTAAAATTCTATTCCACCGCTAAGGTGGGTAGTGTTTAGAATGAATCTTAGTTGCAAGTAAAAAGAATTATTTGTAAACAAGCAAACATGGAAATACGTTGGAATTTTGGACTCAAAGCATAGTCGTTTCCAGTCAAATTTCTAATATCACCATTTATGGCGACTTTTACTGAGATTTAGTATCTTTTTCAAGCAAAACTTGTGGTTTCAGAAGTAAGCAAAATGAAGGTACAAATTATTATATAACTTTGATAGCAATAATAATAGGTAAATGCTGTAAATCTTTAAGTCAGTCCGAGTCTGGATTGTCTCTACTTTCGTTTTTAGTTTTGTCTCTACTATTTGTGACTAGCGTGGTTTATTCGATCCTTTCTCAGTACTCTCTGTTTTAAAAAGGCGCCCTCTGTATTCCTGATAGATTTCTTCTTCATTTCTGACAAAACTTAATTTGCCAGGTTCATTTTTTCTGGATTTAAACAGCCTGTCAGTACTGTCTTCCATGATATTAGCGAGTGGCAAAAAATTTGTCTCGCGGCTTCGATGTCACAAATTTAATGATTTCCCGAGCAACCGTGCAACAATGGCGACGAGCGTGAAGGAGAAAGTAGCCACTTATTTGCTTGTTTTGAATGATATTTCAATTTTTTTTCCAAATAAGTGGTCATGGATAGGTTCAGAGAAGAAATTAAAGCAATTATTTGAAAAAAAATTTTTTGACCTTAGTTCACCTGCTGCACAAAGCGACAGCAGTGTTTCAAAAGAGTGGGGTTCCGATCCTATCCGATTCACCAATTTTTCACGACTTTTACGTCACAGCCCACTTCGACCAAGGCGCTTTTGTTGCCAGCCGAAATTAGCCGTGTATAGCACTGGGGT
>JAYJMG010122989.1:0-14572 GCA_036873935.1 Stomotoca atra
GATGTAGAGGTGTTTACTAGGGGTAAAGGAATGGACTTAATACAAAAAAACATAGTTGATTTTTTTGACGTTAGTTCACCTTTAATTTCGTGAATTTTCAAATAATTTTTGAGAAAGTTCAGTTCGTTCAGTTTATTATTATTATTATTACTTTCCTAGTCTATTTTGATTACTTCAATTACTTATATCACTTGAATTCTTCTTTTTTTTTCTCCCACTAACCCTTTTGCAAAAATTAATGCTCGCAAAATGTGTCTTTTTTGACACACAGAAATTTGTGCTCACAAAAGTTAATCCCCTTACGGTAGTGAGTCATAAGAAAAGATGCCCATGACCAAAAGCCCAGAAATGATCTTTCTTCATTTTCTTCCTGCTGTGTTTATGTTGAAAAATATGTCTTCTTTCATGTGATCCATAGTTCAACTTACTGAGTCAATGTGATAAAAACTAAAATTATACTTCTATGAATTTTACAACAAGTTTTTCCGCATGTTTTTCCACATGAAGGGTAAACAGTTCCAAACTACTTTTTATAAAACTCAAGAAACAAGAAGTTTTGTATTTTCCATTCAAGGCTAGCTCCTTTTTTGAATTTAATCCTTCGTGATCGGAGAAAATAATGAAAAGCTGGCATAAATGAAGAACCCCATGCTCATGTTTTTTAGAAACTTTCTTTCTTTTCTTTTTTACATTGAATTGCTATTATGCTATATTGTTATTATTGAATTATTGTCCGACCAACATAGTGATAGATGTCTTCGGGTGATTGTCTTAATACCCAAAATATTGTGGAGAAAAATTTTTTGCGAAAGGCTAGATAAAATGTTGATAAAATGTTTGGTTTAGCTTAAGATAACAAAAACTTGGATACAACTTGAAAAGTATCTGATGCTTGCGGTATTATTTGGAAAAATAAACTTGATGTGTTTTCTTGATGTGTTTTCTCAATTTTTTTCTTTTTATTATATTCTGTCTCATTTCTACCATGTTTGCTGATTTTGGACTACAAATTATCATAAAAACAAGCCTTTTGCATTTTGTCCAGTGCAGAGCCATTTGAAAGTAAAAAAAAAACACCAGCATCTTTGAAAAAAGCTGTTTCATATGGTGGGAAAAATAAACTTGACATTAAAGGCAGAAAAATCATTTCATGTGCTGAAATGCGAAAAAAAAGAAATATTCGTTAAATGCACTAAAAAGATAAACCTGCACACCTTTGATACAAAACAGAAGATCATTTTATCTCGGCCTAATGCAGCATGTCTGGTGTAATCAGTGTGATTTTACACTCTAATTGATTAACTGATTCCAATTTACATTTCAGATGAACAAAACAAGTACTAACACAAAAAAGGATGTTGATGATGCTGTAGATAATGAAAAGGTTGTCTAGGAGAATGTCTACATCTGTGCTATATGAACCGTTGGCAGCTACTGAATCTGAAGGGGATGTTGCAGTCAGGGAAAAGAAACCAATCCTATGCGCTTCCACCAGACGAAGAATGTACGTTTTAGTGCTGCTGTCAGGAATTGCTTTAATGTGGATTTTCATTTATTATAAATTACTAGATCATAAGTTTGAATTACCAGAACCATTAAAGGAGCTGCAGAAGTTGTTTGGAGATGGGAAAGTAAAAAAAAGGAGAGGCCGCTATGAGGAAACCGAAAATATTGTAACCGAGTCCCCAAGAACTTGTTTACCTCAATTCTCTAAAGAACGCAATGAAGAGGTTGTTCATATTGCAATTGTGGCATGTAAAAATCGCGTGAAGGAAGCCCTGGTGTGCATGAAGTCAATAGTTCTTGTTACAAATCATTTTATACACATACATATTTTTACGGATGAAGAAAACTTTCGAAAGCGATCCTTTGAGAAAGAATTGTCAGATTGGCCAGCTTTTCGTACTGAACGTTGGATGATGTTCACAATCCATCGAATACATTACCCCATAGATGACAATGAAATGCTTTATGACTGGGTTAATCTCTTCAAGCCTTGTGCTACCCAAAGATTATTTATTCCATCCATTCTCATTGGTATAGATTCTGTAATTTATGTAGACACAGATGTATTGTTCTTAAAGCCACCTGATGCACTTTGGAAATATTTTAAGAAATTTAATTCCTTGCAGATTGCTGGACTTTCGAACGATTGTGAAAATAGGACAAAAAATTGTTGGTATAAACGGAAAAATGAAGCACTCACCCATCCCTATGTGAAACCTTATGGCTTAAATAGTGGAGTAATGTTAATGAATCTAACCCGTATGAGGCAGCTGAATTGGGAAAAAGAACTTATTAGTATCTATACCCATTATAAGTTTGATATTACATGGGGAGATCAAGACTTGCTAAACATATATTTTCAGAAACACCGTAACTATTTATTCAAACTTTCATGCACCTGGAATTATCGTCCAGACCATTGTACACATGGCAACACTTGCCGGAAAGCGCGTCAAGGTATTTCTTTACTTCATGGCAGCCATGATTCATTTCGTAATCGACAAGTCCAGCCGGAATTTCATGAGATTTTCGAAATTTACAGAAAATTTCAATTTAGGAAAGACGATTTTCGAAAAGATATTGTTTCCAAGATTCGCCAGAAGCTGGAATCTAAAGGACATGCTTATAGCGATTGTAGAGGCATGAAGTCAGCCATTTTAAAATATGTTGAATGCTATAACTGAATCTTTTTTGTATTTTGTGTGAAATTAATTTGTTGCTTGCAAAAGCAAAAAGAAGTCTTTAGATTATAGATGCCAGTGTCATCACAAAAAGGAGGTATAACGGAGCATCAGTTTTAGGAAGAGCTTCCCTTATCCCCAGAATTCTCTTTTTTCTTGCATTCCTCAAGATTTCTTTTGATGTGTAGAATTGAATTACTGCTTTGAGTGCATGTACAAGCGGTGATATTTTTCATAAAAGCATTCCTTTCTCTAAAACTTGCTTTTTATATTATGGCATGCCATAATATTAACACCTTGCATGAAGTTTTGACAGAACACTTTCTTTTTACTTCTTCCTGCTGATCATTTTGTTTCAGACATACTTTATGCAAAAATATTAGCGTAGATGTGAGATATCCTCCCATTATTTTTAGTGTCTTTTCATGACTATATGTGAAAAATAAAGGAATATTTATTATGTATGTATTTTAGAAGGACTTTTCGATGGGTCAAGGTTGATTAATTACATTATTGAGGTTAATTATCCTACTTACTTGAATAAGCATCCATTCATTTGTTTATCAATCCTTTGGAGAGGGTGACTGAAGAATGTTGGTGTAACGTTATGTGCTTTTGATCAGGGGCACTTTTGTGTAAAAAAGGTTCTTGAATGACAGAGCCTATAATGGGTAAACTAAATAACATGTGCCTATGAATACAACATTGTAGGAAATTCATTACCATATGGTAGATACTATTTCATAGAGTCAATGTAATCTGACTTTAATGAGGGTAACTATTTTTTATATCTTACCATTAAACTGCATACTGCTTTCAAACTTAGTGATCAACATGATGGGCAATGTAAACGAACTGGGGGTAATTGGGGAAAGCAAATGGGGAGGGGGAGGTGGAAGTACAAGTGACCACTCACATTTTTATTATTTCATAATATTATATTTATTAGTTATTAGTTACTTGAATGTCTTGTTGTTTTATTTCTCTCCCATATTCGACTGTACCTGGGTGCACCAGCCAGCTACGTTCATCTTTGTGGAAAAACCTAGCGATGGTGAGCACACATAGGCTTTGATGGTATTTTCAACAGAATTCACTGTGCCATGAAATACTAAATAAAATTACCTTTGATCTAAGAGTCACATAACTTTTCCCATGGTTGGTGTCAAAATGCTAATGTTAGAGGCCATCGATAAGTAGTTTTCATCATGGTCTTAGTGTCAATGGCTATACCCTCACTATTATTTTAGTAGCCGCTATTTAGTAGCCGCTATAGAAATTTACTTGGAGTCTCTCTTGTCTACCCAAAAGTATAGTGTTAGTATGTTGACGCTCACCGTGGGAAAAGCGATAAACTGTTTTTTTGGCACTGGAAAAATATTTTGAAAATAATCCTTTGAAATGCATGCACATTTCTGGTCCTTTTTAAAGTCAGATAATAATATTTTGCACCTCCCAGGCGTAACAAATGAAGAAAGTTAGTAGTTTTGATTTTTTCACTGTATCTGTAACTAATTTATCTTATTTTAAACAAAGAGCATTGTGCATTGCGCTTTGTGCTTTTATTACTCAAATGGTTTTTACTACGTGTATGAAATCTGGTGTGCCTAAAGCCTAGGTCTTTAAGCATTAGCAAAATGATATGGTTGTTTCAGTTATTCATTATTTTTTTGTTTAACTGTTATTACTTAGGCCAAGATAAAATGATATCATGTTTAGCATAAAAGGCACCTATGTGTATTTTTTTTAGTGCATTTAACGATGTTTTTAGCATTTCAGCGCATGAAACGATTTTTTCTGCCTTTTTACCTCAAGCTTTATTTTTCCATCACCTTTTCCACACCAAATAGCGTGTTTCAGATTATGTTTGTGCTTTTGTGTTTTTCGTTTTTAAATCACTGTCTTGAACAAAGAGCAGTAAAAAGTAAAAAAAAATTGTTTTTTGTTAATTTGTGTGGTTTTATAATCCTGAAGTTCAATATAAGCAAGCATTATTTGAAAAAAATTGATACACATCAAGATTACTCCCCAAAATAATATCGCCCGCATCATTCCGAGTTTTCGTCATTTTACGTTAAACAGAAGATCAATTTATCTTGGCCTTATTTGAAATTTTGAACAACTTTTTGAGATGTTATTAGTGTATGATGCATGTTCGTTAAACATACATTATTAAATTAATTAGTGAAGTGAATGTAAAATGTAAGATATAAGTTGTAGCCAGAAATTAGGAAATTTGGCAAATATTTTTTTATAAATACTGAGTGGACGAGAGATATATTGCAAGCCCAATCCTTTGAGCTCATTTTTGGGGAGATATTTGGTAATATTCCATATTGATCTAAATGTACAATGTTTCATAGTACTACATCAAAAATTGATATTGTGAGCAATTATTGATTTGCTTGAACTTATTTGTGTTTTTAGTGTTAAAGATACTGCCATTATGCAAAGATGATGTCAGATATTGTTGCGAAAGATTTACCAGAGTTTCATTCTTTACTCAGCAGTTTAAAAACTCATGTAAATGATTCCTGTTCTCATGTGAGCAGTATCACTGACGAAATATCGCATGGGAATAACTCCAGAGAAGACGGCTTGAGTTTCATAGAAATGAAATGTCATCTTTTCCTGGAATATTTAATCGATCTGACCTACTCCATGATATTGAAGATCAATGGCAGAGGATTAGTTGGTGATCCGTGCGTTGAAAGATTGGTAGAAATTCGAACAGTGTTGGAAAAAATCCGACCCATCGATAAGAAGCTCAGATACCAAGTTGATAAATTGATAAAAATTGCAACAACCGATTTAAATAAAGATGATCAACATCCATTAAGTTTCAAACCAAACTTGGACGATTTAGTCGGGAAAGAGGAGGAGGAGGGTGATGGGTCAGAAGAATCTGAGGTGGATCAAGTATATGTTCCTCCCAAAGTTATGGCGGTACCTTACGAGGATGACAACAAGAAATCGTTGAAGGAGAAAAAGCTTGAAAAAGCAAGACAAAAATCACTGAATAGTGCTTTGTTAGAAGATTTACGCCATGAATATGGTGATGGCCCTGAGGAAATACGTGATTCTTTTGTTGTGAACAAGCGAGCCAAGATGAAACAAAAGGAAGATGAACGAGAGAGGTTTGAAGAAGATAATTTGAGGCGATTGATGGTAACAAAAAAAGATAAAATCAGAAAACGGCAGCTAAATGACTTCGATGAAATAGTTAAAATGGGAAAATTTCAATCGCTTGATGATGATGAAAGCAGTGGAGAAGAAACATATTCAGCAAAAAAGAAAAAAGGAAAAGGAAAGTTTGGAGGACAAAATAAAAAATTCAATAAACGAATGCAAAGAAGAAAGAAATAATGCGAATAGATTTTTCTTTAATGGAATTGAAATCAAATCTCTTTGTTGTTGTTTTTGTGTGTTCCTTGACATATTTGCTGACCTACAAAGTCAAAAAATCTTTACTTGTAAAGTGTAAAGGTTATATTCTTTACTGTAAAGGGCCATCTGTACTGTAAAGCATAAAAACTTCACTGTGAAGATGATAGTCTTCATGGTAAAGATAATTGGCTTTACGGTAAAGAAAATAGAATGTAGAAACACTTTACCATGAAGGAAATATTCTTTACTGTGAAGGAATTTTCTTTACAGTTAAGATTTACTTCTTTACAGTAAACATTATGTCTTTTTGTTGTTCACTTTTGACATGACATTTTATTTCTTGCTGGATTCTTTTTACTGACAGGACTGCATGCTAGTTTAAATTCTTAATGTTCATACCATACAGAAGTGAAAAACAGCTTTAATACATATCATTATGAAGTTAACTGTCGTGTTTGTTTAAGCAGAAAAAATGCTGGAAGGTCTATTATATAATCGGTTTGTTAAAGCTATGAGACTGAAGTTTATGTAGAAAATCCTTTGGAATTTGTCCAAGGATGTTTACTAAGAATTTTAAGAAAATTTGGTTATCTCTGAAACTGGTTCCTCAAAGGTTAAGGTTTTTTGTGTATGTAACTCTTTTGTCAATAATTTAATACACAGTTTCGGAGACTAACTCATTTAATTTTCGCTTTTCAGATTTTTGAAAAATATGTTACCAGCTTACAAGGTGTCGTGGGCTGAATCGCAAGGATTAAATCAAAAGGCTACTAAAGCTGTTTCTGCTTGGTCATCCCAAAACTGGATTGCATTTACTATTGGTTATACTTGGAAACAACCATCAAAATATGCAGTTGATACTTTGTTTATTTGCAGCCCTGATCAACCATGGGAAGCGTATACTGTTCATACTGGTCACAACTGTGAAATTAAACATGTTGAATGGGATGATGAAGGCCATCGTTTGCTAACTGTTGATGCATTTAGTATTGCAAAGCTATGGAGTAAGGATGACAGCTTTATCAACCAGTGGAAATGCTCAGAAACGATTGATCTTTGTGAGGGTAGTGGTGTTGAGGCTGCCATCTGGGTAAACTCTCGAAGAAAACATTTTATTAATGTGGAAAAAACTTTAACAACAAAAGATTTATTTCAAAAATTTCCCACAAACATGTCTGATTCAGCCATCTATTCACTTGCAGTACAAAATGACTGTTTTTTATGTGTAACTACTGACGGCTTATTTAAAGTTATAATGAAGCAAGATGGCATAAAACATCGTGTGCAGTCTGTAAGACTTGGTGGCATGAAATTGTTTGCACTTAAAGCAGATATGTGCATTAATGAAAACGGCAAAATATTTATTGGTGTTCAAACTGATACAAGTGTGATCGAGTTGTTTACAGTCACTTGTAAAGAAAGTGCATCTGGTGTTGATTTAACTGTAGATGTGTGGCCATGTGTTGTTCCCAGTTTTTCAACAAGTGACAATATTTCTTCAGCTTTTGAAATCACAGATTTCAATTGTGTGAGCGTCGGTGCTAATGATCAAGTGGTTGTTTGCTCAAAGCAAGGGGAAACCAGTTGTATTCAAGTGTTTGAAATTCGCAAGGAGCAATTTTCATTGCATCCATGTTTTTCCAACCAATCTGTAACACAACAATCAGATGCAAGTGTTTGCTTGAAAACACTGAAGCTACAAATTGGAATACAAGCCATGTTTATCACCAGACTTCCATTTCTCAATCCTGGAAAAGCTAATGTCACCTCATTGTCATCCAAACTTGTAATTTTAGATGCCAGTGGGACTTTTCATGTTTATTCTTTGTTCAACTGGTCACAGACCTGTCAGCCGGCCATGTTCAAACTCTTAAAGTCTGAAAAGGTTATAAATGGTACGTTTTCTCCATGTGACCAGTGTTTATTTACGGTAACGGATCATGGGAATATTTTAATGTTTATGCTACCACATTTCACCGCTTTTCAAGATAAGTTAAAAGTAAATAACATAGTAAATCTTTTACAGTATTGTATGATTGAATCTATTGTACCCTGGGATATTTTATTATTGCTTTCGTCTGGTGAAAAGCTGCTAGTGGACCAGTGTTTTCAGACCTTTCTCTCGGAGTTCTCAGAACTTCATCAATTATTACAGCAAATGTCTTCATTGTTTTTGTCAAACTTAAAAGCCATGTTTTATCAGTTGTATAAAGATAGCTGTGGTGTTGTGGAAAGTCGTAATATTGCTTTACTTTCGAGTATTTACCAGTTTGTAACAGGACAGTTGCAAAGTGAAAAAGATGCTGTGTTTATGGAAACTACCCTACGTTTATGCATGTCTAGTAAAGAATGTGATATCCAGAAAATTCTGGCAATGATTGATGTGAAAGACGTGATCATCTTAGTATCAGGTGATTCAACACAAAGGTCTATTGTCCAATGGGTCACTGATTATGCTGTACACATGGTGCGATTAATTTTATCGAAGACCCATCATGGTCAAAATTGGAAGCTCATTTTGACGTATTTTGATACAACTTGTCTCTTGCAGTTGCGTCAGCTGTTATTGATTTTCTATGTGATGTATCAAAAAGCACCAAATATTCCGCATGCCCATCCTATATTTATTACAATGGCCAATTCAATTGACATTACAGCACAGTTGTTTAGGTTAGTTTCAAAATTACATCAGTTAGCATCTGGAGATGCATCCCTAGAAGTAGCAATGTCGGATCTATCGTTTAGTTACATTCCCTTTATGTACCTTGAATTTCCGTCTGATCATCCTCAAAGGAGTATTTTATCTACAGCAAAGATTTCTGAGTCTGAATATGACGAATATGAATTTCAGCTGAACTGTGACCCTTGGGACAATATTCACAGAATGGGTGTTGAAAATCCGTTATCATTAGGTGTGTCCACAGTAAATACTTGTTTGCGACAGATATATGATGGCATACATTTCACACCAAGCTCGCTTATGCAAGGAGAAGTTGTCAAACAATGTTGCCGGTGCGGCTGCTTAACAGTACATCAAAAACATACCAGTAGACTTGTTAATGCCGTATGGGATGCCTGCTGGCTACGAAATTGTTATTGTGGTGGTTTTTGGAAAAAAGTAGAATGGTATTCCTAACTGAACTCTGTTACTCAATTTCTGAATAGACTTCATATGATACTCAAAAAAGTGCATCACTCACTGACTGTTAGGCTTCTCTTTTTCTTTGATTTCTGTATGACATATGTAGGCAAAGAATCATGTCATTTGTATAAATACCATTAATTTGTTGTATGCTATTCATCCTAGTTAAATCCAATCAAATAAAAGTGACATCATCATGTTTGCCTGCTACCCGCAGAAAATTTAAACACGAGGAAGCGTTAGAGGAGGGAATAACTATCCCATTCTGCAGTCTTTTTGTAGTTATTAGTAACATACCTTATTAAAGGATTTTAACGAATCACTTCATTAAAACACAGAAAATAAAGGAACTGAAAATTAACGCGGATCTCACAGATTACAGCTCACGTCAAAATTTATTGCAGGAAATTAATGCAGAGCAGAGGCAATCTGCATTTAGTTGTGAATTTCCTGCAATAAGTTAGTTCACATTTTTCCATTGGAAAATGTGCTTTGTGAAGTGAAATGTGGTTGATCTTCACTTCAATGTTTCAAAGGGGCAAAAAAGTAAGATGGCTGTGTGTGCAAAACCCCCTCACAAAAGTTTAACTACATGAATTGTATTGGAAAAATAGACCATTGCAACTCCAGTGTTTCGATCACCTGCTATAAAAATAAATCTTAGTTGGGTAGTGTTTGGTTTGCTGTGTCCTTAACCTCTGCTAATCTTCTCTATTGATAACTGTATTTTACAGGTAGGCTTAATTGAGGACGCCCTTTTTAAAATTTGCGATCATGTAGAGAAGGTTTAAATTAACTTCATCATACATCTCCATGAAAAATGGTCATCGTTTTTGATAACATTGAAGAAAATGAAAGATTATTTGTATACAAAAGTGAGAAATTACTTAAAAAACTCTTAAAATTCTTACACTGGGCAGAGAAGGGTGTTTAATTGAGGATTTACTGTACTTATCGCACATGCTCTAACCTTGAAGACGATAGTAGTCTGAGTAACCCAAACATCATATCATGCGAAAATTTTATTTGCAAATTTTTCTCCAAAGTAAAGCAAGTATGTTTTTCACTTTTTTTCTTTTGGTCCTCTGCCTTTTCTTCTGTGAGGCACCTGTGTGCTATCTTATTTAGTCGTCTGTTAGTGTTTTTGACCATGGACAATTACTTCTTGACTAATACCCCAAATGTAATACTGGCAATTTACTGTTTCTTGTTATTCTTATTTATTCCTTAGTTGTGTGGAAGAAACTGATTTCCATTTAAAATTAAAATGCATAGACCTTTCTAAATTTGCTTTGTCAATTTTCTGCAAATTTTGGCATTTTTGCAGAATTAATATGGTTGCTCAGAAAGTGTAAATTTCTCAGGCATTACTTTATGGTTCATAAAAAATGAAAGCTGTCTTTCTGCATGTGGGAAGAAAACAACACGAAATGCAACTGTAATTTTAAAAAGTGTTAATTTGCAAAACTTATTTTCACAGTTGATCAATTCCAGTGGATTTCGCAGGAATTTCTTTATTAATTAAAAAGCAAATTTCAAATTTAATTTCTTAACTTTATTTAGTGTTCTAAAATGAAGTGCAAAATTTTATAGAAGCATTGGTGTGCGGCCATGGACGGTAAACAAAGTAATGATGAGGAGAAGAGTTTTGATATGTCTCATGATACCATAGCAGAAGAAAAGGATTCTTCGAACGATACTATAACTGATGGCAAGGATGAAATAGGCGCAAGAAAGATGAAGAGATCTGCCAGAAGGAGAGGTGCGTCATCTTGTTGTCTATGTCTATGCAGTTTAGAAAAACTCTTCTATTTTTCAAAAAATGTTTGTGTGGTACATTTCAATGTATTTGCAAGTATGGCGTAAGGAAGGAATCTCTAAGAATGGGCTTTGGTTCCACAATAATTTTAATAAACCCGCTTTAAGAGTAAGGTTGAAAAAATAATCCCACCTCTCCAATAAAACTGCATTACTGGTTGCATTGCGGGTTGCGAAAATGTTCTGGCCAGTGTATATACTTGGCTTTTATAATTCCCTCTGGTATCAACAGAAAAGTTCTGGACGAAGGTTGATATCAAAAACATAGAAGCAGAAGAAGAAAATTTTAGTCAAGATAATAATGGTGATGTGTGAAAAATAGTTTAAGAATCTATATTATAGATTTTATCGCTAAAGAAAAGAAAATCATTTTATACAAAATATAACTTTGCCTCTTTGGATTTCTCAGTGGATTTTACGGAATGTTAATAGAAATATCAAGTAATCTAGATTTTGTGGGCATTTTTTTTGTTGTCTCTTCTTGTTTTCAGTCAGGACACCTGCCCCCCATCTCCCTTTCTTCCTCAACTCAACTGACACCCATCTCCCTTTCTTCCTCAACTCAATTGACTCTCTTCATCTTCATATCTTTAAAGGGTAGAGTACAGTGAGAGGACAGAGAGGGTAGAGAGATTTACAGTGAGAACTGCTACAGTTCACTCAGAAGAAAATTCGTTACATATTATGGAAGGTTATAAATCTAAAATACTGGCTAAAGTAAACTCACAGAGAAAACCACCATTTAGAAAGCAAGTAAATTTAATTAAAGCTTGTGTTCTTGTCTGTGGTCTGGTATATGGAGCAATTGGAAGCCACAGTTGTTTGTTATTATCATCTAGTGTTAATGCCATTGTACTTGGTTTTAATTTCTGTAGCAAGAAGTTGTATTGAATGTTTGATTTTTTTTTTTTAAATTAGCTTTTGTTGTTGAAACTGTAAGGCCTTTTTTTCATTGCTTTTGTATTTTTAGCAGCTGCAATACCAGATAGAATGTATGTAAAGTTTGCTCCTTACAATATATACATTTTTAATAAGCGTTAAGAAAGCCTGTAGCTCATAATTTTACTAGCAACTTGTACGGAGTCAGAGTTAGCTTATTTCCTTGTATTACTGTTAGTTTCTTGTTGTTGTTATTAGGGTAATTGTTGATGTATGCAATGATGTTTTTCTTGTAGTTGTTACTTTTTGCTGTTGTTTGTTTGTTTGTTTGTTATTGTTGCCAATCTAAAGTTCTTAATCTTTTTGTTAGTTTTTCATTTCTTTCTGAACTAAAACGCTAAAAACATAGAGTTGAGTTCTATCTTAAAATTTTAAAATGTGTGAAAAAATATCAAAATAAAATAAAAATAAATTAATCAAATTGTTTTTCTGGAGCACTCTTTGTGTAAAAAAACATTTTTAAAACAACATTAAAAATAAATAAATTTTTTTTAAACTAGCTGAAAATGTTTTATTAAGGTTTTGGTTAGACTCTATTGAAATTTCACGTTTGTGATCATTAGTTGTTTATGTTTTGACAATAACGAGAGACTTATTGTTTAGCAAGTTCTTCCAACAAACAATAAACTACTGTTCTAGACACATTCACTCTAGACAATGTTCTGCTCGAGTGCTAGTTTGAAATTCGATCACCTGTATTATATTCAACCTTTTGCTGAGATCTTTTTATTTAAATTTTGAAACTTAAGCTAAAGATATTACCAAGTAAAGAAAAGATAATCGTGTTTCTAATACTCTTTTTTTAACTAGATTTTGATCCCTGTCTGTGATAGCTACTTGTGAGAACCTGATTTGATTTGAAGCCAGCTTGTTGGTGAATAAACTCAGTCTGGAGTTTAAACTCTTTTATATTAATAGTAAAGTGACAATTAACAAATCGAAACATTTTTGCCACTGTTTTTTAATATCTTGTACTGTCTATTTACATCATATTTGCCAACTGAACGTTTCTTCTGGAAGACATTTTGGTTAGTATTGGTTTATGTTTTAGGCTCTTCTCTCTTAAATTACATCTCTGACGAGCTGAAGCGTGACTACATGATGGAACACAATAGGAAGAAACTTACAGAACGCAGGAAAAGAGTGTACACTTTTGTCAAAACTCCAAAAGAATTGGAGAAGGTAATTGAATTACTTTTAACAGCCATAACAACATAAAAAAGATATTGAATGACAATACAAGACATGTTATACAACTACATTTTTGTAAAAGAGATTTTTCATGGATTGCCCTTGTCCTTTGTTTTTACAAAGTTGGAGCAATTACTTACTGTTGCATCTTTCGTAAACCTTGTCTATAAAGCTGATAAAATGATATATGAAGTTACAGAATGTCTGATTATGTAACTAGAAATATTGCTTTAACCTTCATTAATAACCTTTTCAGATTATCCAATACTAGCTACAGTGAACTCTCTGTGTAATTTGACTTCCCATAATTCAAATGCCTCCGTACTTCAAACAAAGTCCACAGCACCATTAAGTTATCCCAAGAAAGGTCATCTTTCCATAACTCCAGCACTCTATAATTTTTTTTATTCCTTGAGAATTTGAACTATGGAGAGTCCACTGTATTTACAGATTTGTTGTAAGCAACAATTTGTAGATATATATTAATTTAAGAATTCAACATTACTGAAGATCAGTGTTTCTAGATCATAGGTGGTGCTGGATCTATGCCACTGTCTCTTTCTATTTTATCAAAACAATCCTTTCTGTAAGTGTTAAGGAAATCCGAAATTCTTTTGAATTCACCACCAATTACAATGTAAACAAAATGAAAATGTGACTTGAACATAAAATTCAATTTTTGATACCAAAAACTTAAACCAGCATACAAATACTGATTTTTGGAAGGAACAATGTTTGAATTTATAAATTTACTTGGAATATTCAGTTAAAAATGGCTTTACAGAGTTTCAAAACAAAGCTAAAATCCATTGCTTAAAAGAATTTCAGATTTCCTTTAAAATTTGAACATTCTGGCTTGTTTTCTAAAAGCAGGTGGTTTTGTGTTTTGTGTTAGTTAAAGGACATGTCTGAAATAGTGTTTGGTCTAAAGGAAAGGTGTTTTCTCTTTCTTTACTGTCCTTTTTTTGTTTAGTTTCTGCTGTTTGGTTTTCTTTTGTGCTTTGACGTCTTCCTGTTCATATTTACATTTCTACCTATCCGTGTTGTCATAGCCGTGTTCACACTACTCCGAAGATTATGTAGCTCGAGTCACAGGTAAATCTCTCTCAACTTTTCAGGCTGTATTTACAATGGATAGATTCTAAACTAAACATCATTTTTAAGTACCTTTTCATTTCCTTCCGAAAAAAGTTGTTATATGTGTCAATGTCAATGCAAATTTTTATTACTGGATCTTAAAGAGTCCAATAATATTAAGCGAGGAACAAGCTAGTCCTGATTCACAGATTTCCTATTATACAACTAAACTAGTATTTGTATGCTCCAAACCCGAATGCATCGTTACAACTTGATATTACTTTCGAAGTGCATAGTTTCCATTCAAGCCATTCCAGTCTCAAAAGAATTA